>QFDD01007191.1:0-15717 GCA_006871305.1 Vachellia collinsii
TTATTTTCCTCGAGGTCGTGGTGGTTGTTCCACTCCTCTGTCTGGTGGTGGTCGCACTCGTGGAGGACGCCCTCAACGTGGTGGTCGTTCTTATTTTTCTGACTCCACATTGTGTCAGGTTTGTGACAAGCCAGGGCATGTTGCAAAAGTTTGTTGGCACCGTTATGACCATACTTACCAAGCTCCAGGACCAGACTCATTTTCTGCCCATTACTCTGTCTATCCTCCTTCGATGGATGACACTCTTTGGTATCCAGACACCGGTGCTACCAATCACATGACATCAACGTTTTCAAATCTCAATTTGGGCTCCACTCCTTACACTGGCTCAGACTCAGTTCATGTTGGTGATGGGTCTCCTTTAGCAATTCATAATGTTGGCACGGGTCAAATTTCATCCTCCCATGGCAAATATCTCTTATCTAATCTCTTACATGTTCCTAAAATCACAAAAAATCTCTTATCTGTTTATCAATTTTGTTTAGACAACAATGTATTTTTTGAATTTCATTCCCATTGTTTCTTTGTGAAGGACGCTCAAACCAAGGAAGTTCTTCTTCAAGGATCCAGCCATAACAAGCTATATCCTATTCAGTGTCCTCCAGCCTTGTCGTCCCCATCTGTTTCCTTTGGCGAGCGCACATCCATAGACCAGTGGCATCTTCGCTTAGGCCATCCTTCTTCCCGTATACTGCATCTAGTTACAACCACCAACTCTCTTCCTGTCTCGCAGTCCATATCCAAATATCAATGTCCAGCATGTCGCAGCTCCAAGAGTCACCGTCTTCCATCACCGCATCGATCCTCCGCTCCTTTACATTTGATTTTCTGTGATGTATGGGGTCCATCCCCACTAGTTTCCATTGATGGTTTTAGATACTATGTTTGTTTTGTTGATGATTTCACACGTTATATTTGGCTTTTTCCCATGAAATCAAAAAATGAAGTTCAATCCATTTTTCTTTCCTTTCGTACTCTTGCTGAAAATCTTTTTGGTTGTAAGATCTGTAATTTTCAGTCCGACTGGGGAGGAGAGTTTCGGTCCCTTCATAAAATTCTTCATTCTCTTGGCATCCACCACCATCTATCTTGTCCTTATGTGCACACCCAAAACGGTACTGTCGAACGCCGTCATCGCACCATTGTGGAAACTGGTCTCACTCTCTTGAACCATGCCAACATTCCTAAGCCCTACTGGACTTATGCCTTTTCAACTGCTGTTTATTTACTAAATAGGTTACCTAGCCCAACTCTTCAAAATAAATGCCCATATGAAATTCTATACAAAATAAAGCCCAATTATCATTTTCTAAAAGTTTTTGGTTGCACCTATTGGCCCAATCTTAGACCATATACCAAACACAAACTCGAATCTCGTTCTGTGCCATGTGTCTTTCTTAGGTATAGTCCTAATCATTTTGGTTATATCTGTTTAGATTTGTCCACTAATAAAATTTTTGTTTCCCGGGATGTAGTTTTTGATGAGTTTGTCTTTCCATTTAAAAGCCCATCTCCCCAAATTGAGCCCATCTCTTCTACTCACACATCTCTCCCTTTTCTACCTATGCAGCCCACAATGCCTCAAAGCCCATCATCACCTTTACCCATTACCTCACAAAGCCCTCGTATTCCTATATCTTCCTCACCTATCCAAACCCCTCAATCATCTCCCTCCTCTACCTCTAACACGCTCCACACACCGTCTTCTTCTTCATCTCCCTCACATCCTATACCACCTCATCCGATGATCACCAGACTTAAGGCCAATATCTCCAAACCCAAAGTCCCTACTGATGGTACAATTCCATGGCCTCATCCTAAAGCTCTCACTGCTTTTACCTCTCTCACTGTGCCTAACACTGTTGCTGCAGCTTTAAACTCCCCCGAATGGCAAAAAGCCATGACCAGTGAATTCCAAGCTCTCCTTGACACTCAAACATGGACCCTTGTTCCCAGAACTGCTTCTCAAAATATCATCAGGTGTAAGTGGATTTTTCAAATTAAGCATGCTCCAAATGGATCTGTCGACAGACTTAAGGCAAGTTTAGTAGCAAAGGGATTTCATCAGCAAGAGGGAATTGATTTTTCAGAGACTTTTTCACCTGTGGTTAAGCCTATCACAGTAAGAATTGTTCTTACACTTGCTGTATCTCAAGGCTGGATATTACGGCAACTTGACATCCAGAATGCTTTTCTTCATGGCTCTCTAGAAGAGGATGTTTACATGGTTCAACCTCAAGGATTTATTCATCCTGACTATCCTACTCATGTTTGCAAATTACGTAGATCACTCTATGGGTTGAAGCAAGCTCCCCGTGCCTGGTATGCTTGTCTCAGTAACTCTTTGATTGATCTTGGTTTCTAGGCTTCCAAATCTGATCCGTCATTATTTATCTTCAACTCATCTAAATGCAACATATATGTTTTAATTTACGTTGATGATATCATTGTCACTGGATCCTCTCAAGATGCTATCTCTGAACTTCTTGCAATTTTAGGGGCATCATTTCCAATTAATGATTTGGGAAAATTACATTATTTCTTAGGTGTAGAAGTTCTTGAACGCCCTGATGGCATACTACTATCTCAACGAAAATACATCCTTGATTTATTAGCCAAGACAAATATGTCACATGCACATCCAATGGCTTCCCCAATGGCTGTTAATACCAAACTAACTGCTCACGGGAAATTATTCTCAGATCCAAGCTTATATAGAAGTGTGGTTGGTAGTTTGCAATATCTATCATTTACTCGTCCTGATCTTTCTTTTGCTGTAAACAAGGTCTGTCAGTTCATGCATAACCCCACTGAGTCTCACTTGTCAGCTGTCAAAAGGATTTTACGCTACCTTTCTGGCACATCTCATCTTGGGCTTCTCATTAGGAAGACTCAACATCTCACTCTTTCTTCTTCTGCTACATACCTTCAAGCATTTTCTGATGCTGATTGGGCTGGCTCTCAAGATGACTCTCGATCCACTGAAGGCTTTGTCACCTTTCTTGGACCAAATGCCATCTCATGGATGTCTAAAAAGCAACCCACAGTATCACGTTCTAGCACTGAGTCTGAGTATCGATCCCATGCTGTTGCTACCAGTGAACTCATTTGGATACAAAACTTGCTTGGTGAACTTGGCATCAGACTTTCTGGAGCACCAACTCTATATTGTGACAACTTAGGGGCCACCTATCTTGCTGCTAACCCAGTTTTCCACTCTCGCACTAAACATATAGTGCTCGATTATCATTTTGTCCGGGAGCGGGTTGCGGCTAAAACTCTGAAAATCGCAATTGTTCCCTCACAGGATCAACTTGCAGATATATTCACGAAGCCGCTGGTTATTGAACGCTTTATGTGGTTGAGAACGAGTCTCAATGTTCTTCCAGCCCATTTTGACTCGAGGGGGCATGTTAGTACACAAAGGAACTTGGCCCAACACTACAAATCCAAAGGCAAAGCCCAACCTTGTTAATATTCTCTGGAGACATTTCCTTTACCCATTGTATACGTGTCCTTATCTTTTCCTTTGCCTAGTGCCTATATATAGCACTGTATTCCTTCACAGGAAATAGAATAGACAATACATTTATTACTTTTAATACTTGTCCAATCATAGCTTTGAGGTATGATAAGTTCAAATGTTTCACTCTACATCTGATCTGAATGACAGTTTGGAGAGCAAGAGCCTCGTTAGCCATACTCGTTCATGTTTTATTTTTCCTCTAATGTTGGTGTCTTGGCGATGTTATTGATGAAGCACTTGATGGGAAGTAAGGATGGGAAGCTATTACAGTCACATTCGGCTAAGCACATAAAATGTGCAGACCGCCGGAACACCCACTCTGTAGTTCATAATTGAACTGTAAAGTACGTGGGTATTATAGTAAGGATTTAAGGGAGTATAGCTTAGCATGTTCATTTTTCATCTTGTTTCTTCCTAGTTGTGTTAATTAGATTATTGAACAGTGAGCATATATACACAGATGTGGAACTCAAATTTTGAACATATGATTACATGCATGGGATTCATAGCTCAAGACATGTGGTTCCAAAACACAGCAGGTACATGGAAAACCAGGAAAAAAAAAACATGGTTAATTACTGAACAAGGACAGACCATTAGGCCAAAAGAAAAAAAAAAAAGAACAAGGACAAACCAGAAAAAACATGAACACTGAACAAGGACGCGGAGACCCAAACAAGAGCACAGGGACTTGGATTGATTCAATGATGTGAGAAAACACAAAGCCCAGGTCTTGAGCGTGTCATGAGGTCAATCCCCAACGTTTTAGGGTCGGCCGTGGAGGTTTGCATTATGGAGAGTACATGAATACTGGACAAGGTGCTGGCTTGAATTATCAAGATGATCAAAATGTTTGCGTGTCTGGAATATAAATGTGGATTGAAAAAAAGGAGCAAGGCTAGTTGGTTTAACAATCTTGAGCTTTATCAAGGCACAATTATCATGATACATTGATCACAAAAAAAAAAATCAATAATAAATAAGTAGCATGGATTTGTTGTGCTTGTACCAAAACTTCTTGCTATACATCATATTCACATCTTGACTTCTTGTTGTCTCATGTTCCATCCTTGAAACCTTGTACGATTCTCCTTTTATTAATGCCTTAATGGAACTAAATCTCATTATCGACACAAGGAAGGTTACAAATGTGTGTGTGTGTGTTGTGTGTATTAATATTAAGTTACCCTTTCAAGCAAATAATAAATCAGCTCAGATGATCTCCACACTGTCCAAGTGCTCCTATCCACGAGATGTAGAAAAAGAAAGATGACAACCGTTTTTTGTTAAAAGACTGTAGAACTCGATGGTTTATTGTGTTATTTGAATAAAAATCACACGTGATGACAAATACCATCTGAGTAAAAGAAAGTATTTTTTTTTTCACAAGAAAATAAATTACTGAAAAAAAACAGTATTTTACATGGACCACACGACAAAAACAATGTGCCGGGAAAAATCCCGGTTCCTCCTTTTGGCCATTATATAATTAAGCAGCCTTATAATACAAGTTGGAGTGGTTTTGGTCTTTTGGACTCCCTCGTATAATTACATACTGGAGCATCTTCATAATTGTGTTCCTCACTTTCTAATATTTAGATGTAACTATAGATATATACATGTGATATATTTGCTTTATTTTATATGTTGCTCCTTTCAATATTATATATGTTCTGAATCTTTCTGTTTCATTTCCTCAGATAATGAAAACTATAATATTTTTAATGGTATGGAAAAGCAAAATGGTCTCTCGAGTTGGTAGCAGCTTCAATTGATAACACATGTTGTCTTAAACTAAGATTTATGACATATCTGAATACTCTAGTTCGATAGTATATGATAAACTTTTTGCAACGTACTTCCCTATATTAGAGCTACTTTAATTAATTTTTATATAAATTAAAAAAAAATAAAATAACTTGGTTAATTTTAATAAATGTGACGCCATGATCCCTTTAAAATATCTCAATGCAACATTATACTTCCACTGTCTTAAACAAAAGATTCTTTTCACAGTGCAACTTACACTGTAGAAAGGATTTTACAGTTAAAATTGGGGGAGCATCAGATATCGATTAATAGGTTAGTTAAATTAATTTAAATGAAAATGATAAATATAGAAAAAATAAAATGAATTGAAATTATATATTTTAAATCAAATCTAACCCCTTATTAGTTATTATATTAAGGATAAGAGTTAGTTTTATAAACAAAAAAGATAAGAGTTAGTATTGAGGAAGACTCTTTGAAGTGGAAAAAGCCAAAGCCTGAAATTATTAGAAGACATAGAAATGAATGAATATCCAAAGTGGTCAAAGATGATGGCACATAATTATTGCATCTCCACCGTCATCCATTGTGTACTTATATTTCACGTCTCTATATCATTGTACTCGCATCACATTTTTTTGGAACTATAATTTGTTTGAATTAACTTTTGAAAAGTGATTATACGTAATTAAAGATAAGCATGTGAGAGAAGTTTTATCTCGATTTGTGTAGAAGTGATTCTAGAATATTGGCAAACATACTCTAAATGTAAGAGTTAAGTAATTAATTTATTTTGGATATATAAATATAAGATTTTAATTTATTTTATCCCATATATTATGTCTCATGTAAATTATTTATATTTTATTATTTCATTTTTCTGGTGATTTTCAAATTAAAATTACCACTTTTGTATCATGATTGTTGTTTTATATCCTATTTCCTGCAAGATTTTAAATCAATTCTTTTTCCGGAAAAAAGGAAATCGATTGTATGGGCCATTTGCATATGCATCCATACACGCGCCCTTGTTGGCTTGTTCCATGCCTACTTTTCACATTCACTACCCTACAAAAGAAAGATTGATTGTTGAATTTTTAAAATATGAGTAAAATCTGAAATTTATTTTATTTTTAAATAAAGATAATAACTTGATCCCCTCTCGATAGAAGCATATTATAATAGGGGTTGAAGGAGGAGCACTACTTTATGTTTTTTCAATGGATACATACGATAAGATCGATAGATCATTCCCTTAATTTAAGGACTTGATATGTGGGGCCCATCATACCAACCTTGCTGCCAAGGCTTGAGGTCCCATTTGAAGAAGATAAAATCCAACGAAGTGGTGTTTGTGGAAATGTTTGAAGTGAATTAATTAACGACCTTGGGAAGTTAGCACATGTCATTGAGGAACATGATGACACTTATTAATTGTACCCACAACTCATCCTTACACTTCTTGAATACCCAAATTAGCTGTTAAAATTAGTTAAAAGCAATATGTAAGAGATATAAATTTTTTTTTTCCAAATATACCTTTATTGATAAAGATGATGAACGATAGATAATAAGTGAGAAAAAATAGGATAAACATGCAATTACTTAAAGTAAAACTGGAAAAGACTCATTAAATTTTAATACAAAAAATTGTTATTTATGTATACAACTATAGATGCCTATTTGGTAATGCATTTTGAGGAGGCAAAATGACTTTCGACAGTCAAAATGACTTGTGGAGCAAGGTTATGTATTTGGCTAAGTTTTTTTGTCTAAATGACTTATGGAGAAAAAACTCCTTCCAGCTAGCTTCTCCTTAGATATTACTGTTCATACTATCTCAATTCCTTAATATAAGAGCTAGCTAACCTTTTTTTTAGAGATTAAGGAAGCATATTAACTGATCAATCTATCATTTTTTTTTAAATTAATTTGTCTTACTTATGAAATGATATATAATCTAACAATGCATATAAATATTTCAGAATATATATTATAATTAAGTGATTTATTTAGGTTTTTTATGTAATCATTATAAAAAGTCAACTGACTTTTATACTAAAGAATGGAGGAAGTAAAATTTATGTCTTTTTAAGTCATTTTTTTAGTAAAAATTACTTCTTAAACATTGATTTAAACAAGTTTTATTTTTTACAAAAAGTCACTTTTTAAACGTTTATTTAATCGTAAATCACATCATATCTTTTAACCTCAACCGAAAATTTATTTTTCAAAAGTCAGTTTATTAAAAAGTTATTTTTTCCACGGACCCTATATTCAAAATAGGATATGAGGGAGTATAAATTCGCTCAAATATTCTCACTCCAATATCAAATAGACCATTTGTCCATTAATAACATAGGCATTGTCGGGCAGCTGAATATTTTGACTTCAAAACTAGAAAATACTGTGCGGGAAACTTCTATACTACATATAATTTTAAATAAAGTATTTCAAAGGCCAAATAATTTTATCTTTTTGAACCTCAAAGAAACATGTTTTAGCATTTTCCTATGGGAAATAAATTGCACTGCCAACAATTTATGATAAATGCAGTTTAAATAAGTGTTTTATTATAGTATATGGAGATATTGACAGTATATATTAATATACATTATTACTCTTTTGTCGCATTTATAAGGTAGAGATAAAAAAAGTTGTTTTTATTTAATTCATATCTTTAAATTTTTCATATAAATATATAATTTTACCATTTATTTATTATAAATACACTTTGTTTCAATATGTATAATATTGATTAAATGGAGGTAAAAATGTAAAGTTGAAGAATTGTTATATTTTAAAATAAAGTTAACGATTTTTTTCTAACTCAAGAGTAAAACACTATGAAAATAAATTATAAATAAATAGAGCAAGAGGATAGGCCTCACCGATTTATCTGTTTCAATTATTATTAGTTACGAGTGACCCTTGCGCAACTCAAGGGTTAAAACTTACTAAATGAAAGTAATTAAAAAAATGAAGTTTTAGGCAACACTAAAAAATTGTAGAATAGGTAAGATTATTTAATTTGCGAGTGCTGTTTGATATGATTAAAAAAAAAATCCCTTGTTTCACTGGTAAAAAAAAAAAAAAAAAATCCCTTGTTTCGCCTCTCGCATATTTGCCTTTTCACTTTTCAACCTAACACATGCAAGTTTTCTTCTCTATATAAAGCAAAGCAACACTCCCTCTTAGTAACATGTGTCTTACCCCAATTATTCAACCATGGCTGCCTCTCACCACCAGCCCCTTCTCGACAAACCCAAAAAATCCATTTCCAGAGCCAGTTGGCTTGTTCTCTCTCTAGCTGCTCTCACCAGCTCTGCTCTTTTTGCTTCTTATCTCTTCTCATCTTCGTCCTTCGTCTTCAACCTCTCTCACACTCATCACCACATCTGCAGCCATGCCCTCCACAAATCAACTTGCTTGTCCCATCTCTCTGAATTGCCCAAAGTCTCCATCTTTGCCTCTAAAGACGAAGAATCCCACTTGCTTCAATCCTTACTGATGAAAACCACATCACAGATCAAGAAAACTGCTGACTCAACCAAAGCAGTCAAGTACAGAATCAACGATCCAAAACAGCACCAGGCTCTGTTAGTCTGTGAGCAACTTTTGGATTCGTCCCTTGATAGAGTTTGGGACTCCATGGTGGCTCTCACAGAGAAGACCGCCAAATCCTGCCACGATGCTCACACATGGCTCAGCACTATACTCACTAACCACATCACTTGTTTAGATGAGTTAGAAGGATCCGCTCGCGCCCTGATAGAGTCTGAGTTCAATGACTTAGTCTCCAGAGCCAGAACCTCCCTAGCCATGCTTGTTCATTTTATGCCCTCTCAAATTGATCCCATTGATGAGCCACTTCATGGGGAACTTCCCTCATGGGTGACGAGCATAGACAGGAAGCTTCTGGAATCTTCTGCTAATGATATAAAGGCCAACGTCGTGGTTGCCAAGGATGGAAGTGGGAGGTTTAAGACTGTGAAGGAGGCAGTGGCTTCGGCGCCTGATAACAGTAAGACGAGGTATGTCATATATGTGAAGAAAGGAATTTATAAAGAGAATGTTGAGATTGGTTCCAAGAAGAAGAATGTAATGCTGGTGGGTGATGGTAAAGATGCGACGATCATCACCGGAAGTTTGAATGCCGTCGACGGAACACCCACCTTCAGAACCGCCACCGTGGGTATGGATCTAATCTTGTGCTCTTTATTGATTCCTCTTCCTGGTTCTCATCACTCGATCTTTAGTTTTTCCTTAGATTGAGAGATGAGATTTTTTTTATTTTGGATTTTTTCGGTAACAGACACGATATTGTTTCACAACACAACAATTTTAGTACGGACAGGCCTGGGAGTGGGGTTAGTTGTTAAAACGCCATCTAAAGTTAGAAAGATCGCATTATTGCCCTTTGCAGTCTTACCTATATGTCCCATTGATCATATTTCTAAAATTTTATATATTGAACTGAAATATCCCTATTATTTTGAAAATTAAACGAGCTAGTGATGATCCTTACCCCAGAGGGACAAGAAAAATAAGATATTGTGAAAGTGAAAACTGATCGATGTGGTTTTGTCCATTAACATCGTGTCAATTAATGTGGTATTGCAGCTGCGGTTGGGGATGGATTCATAGCTCAAGACATATGGTTCCAGAACACGGCAGGCCCTCAGAAGCACCAGGCGGTGGCTCTCCGTGTCGGCGCTGATCTCTCCGTCATCAACCGCTGCCGTGTGGAGGCCTTCCAAGACTCTCTATACGCCCACTCCAACAGGCAATTCTACCGCGACTCCATCATCACCGGCACCGTCGACTTCGTCTTCGGCAACGCCGCCGTGGTGTTCCAGAAATGCTTCCTAGAGGCTCGAAAGCCAATGGCCAAACAGAACAACATGATCACAGCTCAAGGACGCGAAGACCCAAACCAGAACACAGGGACTTCAATCCAGCAGTGTAACCTGACACCAAGATCCGATCTGAAGCCAGTGATAGGTTCAGTGAAAACATTTCTGGGTCGTCCATGGAAGGAATACTCAAGAACTGTGGTGATGCAATCTTTCATGAGTACCCATATTGACCCAACAGGATGGGCTCCATGGGACGACAAGCAATCGACACTGAAGAATTTGTATTATGGAGAGTACAAGAACAATGGACCAGGTGCTGGGACTTCCAAGAGAGTGAAATGGCCTGGGTTTCATGTGATTACAAGTGCTTCTGAGGCGAGCAAGTTCACAGTGGCTCAGCTCATTCAAGGTGGCACTTGGCTAAAGAACACTGGCGTCGCCTTCATTGAAGGGCTCTGAGTCTTTGAGTAGGGTAGGTTCTGGTTTGGGCTCTTGCGAGCTGTAATAATATCATGCGTTGGTTGAGTGTTCCATGGCAAGGCAGATGACGGACATTGATGAAATGTCATGTAATTTGTTATGTGTGCATCCATGAACGTATGAAAATAAATACGGACGTTTCTAAGTAACTTTTTTTCCTTTGCAGAAATCCTCTGCTCCTATCACCCAAAAAAAAAACAAACAAACAAACAAAAAAACGAAATCCTCCGCTCCTATGCCAGTATTGCTTCTTATCTCATCAAATCTAATCCCTTATCCAACTTTTCCTGCCTAATAATATGTGTGAACATGCTCTAAAACAGAGAATCGTGCGCAGCCCATGTCTCAGGGGAAGCCAAAGGTTCAACCTTTATCAAAAAAGAGTGAAAATCAACCTCACACAAGCAGCTATCAGAGACAGAATAAATAGCCCCAAAAGAGCAGCTTCTTGATTTGTGAACTGACAAGAGTTTTTGACTCTAACAAAAACACTCCTAAGTCCTAACTAAATCACACCCTTATGGGGGCTGATCCGAATGACAGTTTCCAGAGCAAGAACGTCGTTAGCCATGCTCGCGTTTGAACTATAATGTTGGTGATATTACTTTTTTTTTTTAATTATAAAAAAGTTTAATGAGTTAGATCTCAGTAGAGTACTTACAGAGCTATCCTCATATCACCAATGGAATTCAAACTCACAATATTTTAGATTGAGTCAATTTTTTATATATTTGTTTTTTGGTAAGTTATAAGGGTATTCTCTAAGCCACCTTAGGTTTAACTAATCTTTTTTAAAGTTTAGAATGTAAAAGTTTCATTTCTCTTAATAAATGCATTTCCCAATATTTAAATTTGTGTTTTTGTTTTTATAGAGTAAAGTTGTTTAGCACTGAACCAATAATTTGTTGTGCCAATTCTTAGTGATGTTATTAAAGTAATTTTTTTATATACATAAATTTTTGAAAAATTGTTGAACTTAGACGATCTAGATGAAATCGCCTTTACTTTTGGTTATACCAATGATGGTATGAAGTGCTTTTTTAATGATGAAGGACTCAATGAGAAGGGACAAGTAAGGATTTGGATTGGGTTTTCTATTTCAATAGTGGGGGGCTTGGGGCAATATCAGTTAGTAAGGACCATGGGCTGAAGTTTAAATTCTTTCAAAAGAAATGGTTGATTTGTTATGAGGTCCAGCTTCGGGGGTCCTAAGGACATTTTTTTTTTAAGTGTTCTTTGAAATCTGATAACATTTATTAAAAAAAATGATGTTACTATGCTTATTACTTAAACTGAATGGTTAATGATTTTTTGCCAGAATTGAATGGTTAATTATGCAAGAATAGCCATTAAATTAATTAATGTTATAAAAAAATTATACGCAAGTATCTTCCAATATTAATAGACACATATTGAGCCGAACAAGAAAAATATAGAATTGTAGAGAGAGAGAGAGAGAGAGAGAGAGGGGATTTATTTCCCCTCTCCTAGCTAATGCGAATTAAAAAAAAAAATTGCCAAGCCTGCAACATCTTTGATCCTATTCGTAAACGTGCTTGCAGCAATCTTTATTGTTGGCAGGTTTAATTTGCCAGCACTGCAACCCAATTTCAGTTGCTTATACTCAAACAAGTGTCGCATTCCGTGTAATTCTTCATAATACCTATCAATTGTTTACTTCTCTGGCTCACTCACCAAATTTTTAATTAGACAGCTTTAGGAACCAATATTGATGTGAAATTATATATATTATTTGATCTGTTTGTTGTGCATACAAAATGTAATTAAAACTACATAAAAATGAAGATCGCAATTATTGATGTTAATGTACCTTAATTTGCAGTCTTTCATTTCAAAGGCGATATTAAAAATTGTGTTTTCTAAACAAAATTTCAAGTGTTCCTTTCTTTGCACATCTCACCGGTGTTTCTTTGGACGTGTGTATACATATATTATTAAATGTTATCAATTGATTCCTAATTCATATAGAATCTGAGACTTGCCACACAATCATAACTTGTGAATATATAATATTACACATTTTATGTATTGTATATTATATATATAAATACATTGGGGTTAATGTTATTGTTGGTCCATCAAGTTTGCATGAATTTTGGTTTTAATAAAGACTTAGATATTTTACGGCATTAATTAACACCGTTAAGTAAAAGGACTCAAACCAAAATCAGTGAAATTAGTATCTAACTTTTGACTGATTTTGGTTTTAGTTCCTTTACTTAACGTTGTTAATTAATGTTGTTAAATATATAAGTTCTTATCAAACTATAACAACAAAATTATAGATTTGAACTTGATGAATTAAAATCAAAATTGATACAAACTTGATGGAGTATATAATATGAATCTGTGCAAACTCCATCATTCCCAAGCTAATTCAATTCACTGTATATATTCGCATAAGATGTTTTTATTTGATGTATTCGTTAATAAACCAATCCACATGCAAGGCATTAATTAAATTAAATTTAGATTTGTATTGTCCTACCATTTCGGAAGCCTTTTCTCACCCTCCATTCTTTTTTAGGCTTTTAATGGAAACCTCTATCCTCATCTTTTCCATCTCTTCTCTTTTCAATATAATCTCATTCCCTCTCTAATCCTCCAATAATACAATTCTCAACTACTTCTCGAAATTCAACAATATAACACACATACAGGTTTTGCTTCTGTCACCATTTTCTCTATTTCTCAACCAAGAGATATCTTCTTCTTCTCGTTCCATATATAGATAAAATCCTTCTTAGGTGCGCGCACCCGCTCACACACACACGCACACAGACAGTGTTTAAAGCTGATTCTTTTACATTATATGTTGAGATGCTAATCTTTAGAATGAGGGAAAAAGAGGTTCCTATTTCACATGCTGGTGAAAAACTTGGCTAATACTCTAGTACTCCTTTTTGTAACTTATAACTCAGAATCTGATCGATGATATCTCAGCTGGTCCATTTTCTGAACAGGAAAAGGCATTCTATGTCATCCTGCTTCTTGCTTGGCCATTATAGGATTTGTGTGATTCCTATACAAAGGGAAGGAGGTAGGTAAAGGGTTTGTGATTTGCGGCATGGCGATGAAGATAAAAGGGATCTTCAAAAGTTTCAAATTTATTTCCCAGATTTTTGGTAAGTTGAATTATTTTTCATTCTGATTGGTTCTGTGTTCTCAAATTAATGTACTGATAAACTGATGGATATCGATCATTTTTGTTTAAGCTGTGAAGGAACGGGAGTTGGAAATAGGGCACCCTACAGACGTTAAACATGTGGCTCACATCGGATGGGATAGCCCCTCCATCACTGCACCAACTTGGGTATATATCAATCATGTCTTCCCATTCTTTTTAATTACTCCAAATTTCTAGGCTTAGTTCCCAATATTATTATTAGAGGCTGATTCAACTAATTATAGACAAATATATATAAGTGTGTGTGTGTAAAGAAGTGATAAATATATAGTTTCTAGGCTTTAACCTGCTTCATGTGTCTGTCTCTCTCCTTGCAATACTACTGTGTCAAAGAGAAATATACAACCAGAATGCATTTTGGTTTAGTTCTCTCTAGAGATGAATAATTTTACGTAGAAAGAAGAGCACAAAGCACAATTAACTTCACAAACACTGCTCAATTCTTCTTGGTGAGTGCCATATGTACAGAAGCGTATCTTTTATTAAAAAGAAGCTAAAAATAATTGTGATAATAATTAATGAAATTTGATCTGTTTATCATCATTAATTTATGGTTGGGGATGCTTATTTATATGCAGATGAATGAATTCAGAACATCACCTAATTTGGCAACGTCGTCTTCTGGCAACACAAGGGAACCAAGATGCTCCAACCAAGGTATTATATATATCTCAAGGGTTCATATATAGATGATGTGTGTGTGTGTATTACACTTGATTATTGTACTGTGTCATGAATTTGATTATATGAAATAAGTTGGGTGAGGGCTTTGGGATAAATCCATGATATCTAGATTCTTTGCTTCCGTCGTGGGAAGCTTGCTTGTTCTATCACCATATAAGACGTTCTCAACAATCTATTGGCTTTGCCTCCTCACTTTAATTGACACTCTCTTTAGTAATTAGTGCTCCCCACGTTCTCGTACGCTTCATTTAATCACAAATCCATCTCTCTGCTTTCACTTTATTTTCTTTTCAAGATTCATTCTACGACCACGCTTACAAGGAATATATAGAGTGCGTTGGTATTAGGTTGTCTGTGTGATCATGAATGATCTCGCGATCCTGAAATTGACCAAATAAAACCCTTATAGCATCAACTCTTGTCAACGGATAAGTGCTGTGATAAGGAGGATGATGAGGCTAAGTGTCTCCCACAAGGTCATAAGTTTGAATCTGGACATTTTAGAGAGAAGAAGAAGAGTAGTATCACCTCTTGTTTCGGAATATAGTATTTCCCTTTTCCTTTCCTTTTGTTACAAGAAAGTTTACGTGAGTTGGGCCCCAAGACCTTATTAAGATTAAAGCATGCCTCTAGATTCAGAGAGTGCTTACAGAGATATATACAGGCTGTCCACTAATAAAGTCCTCACATCGACAGTGAAATTTGAACTCACAATATTGTGGATTATGAGTTAACTCATTAACAACTGAATCAACAATTGCTGGCTTTCTTCCCTTTTCCTTCTTTCTTTGTTTTTGGAATGTAGCTGGACAAGCACATATATCTTCCTATTGAAGGTAATCATATTCCAAACACTGTTGCACATTAAATTTGAACACCTCTCCCAGTGGAGATTTGAACATTGGTTTACCATGTTATGAATGACTAATCCTTTATGCTAGACCTAAACCTATTGGTATATAGCTAGACTTTACTTTTTGCTAAAGCATATGTATAATCCTATAGAAAGCAATCATGTTTAAAGAATTGTTGGACACCAAATGTGGGCACTTCTCCTAATGACCATTTGAATCTAGTTTGTCATAGTGTGAGGAAATAGCCCCTTCTGTTATATCCAATGTCATTAATTATGTCACTAGTAGAAAAAAGCTTATTTAAACCGTCCCTTTTAGACCGTACTTAAAGGATAA
>QFDD01007192.1:0-14112 GCA_006871305.1 Vachellia collinsii
TATTTTATTATTATTTATTATTAAATTTTAATTAAAATGAATATTAAATATGAAAATATTAGAAATAATATTTATTTTATTTGAAATAATTTTATATTAAAATCAATATTTTTTAAAATAATAAAAATTATGAAATTAATAGTTACATAAATATATAAATGTTATTATCCAGTCAATAATATATTATATATAAAATGAAATGAAAATATATAAAATAATAAAACATAAATTAAAATTATCATTGAATTTATTTAGTTTTTAATAATATTATATATATGTATATGTGTATATATTAAATATGTGTGTGTATAATTATAAATGTAAATAATTTATTACGCAATAGAATATTACATATATATATATTTAAATATACATTTAGAAGACATAAGGTCGTTGCAGCTCAACTGGCAAGGCATCACGCACGTGCACAGATGATCGGTGGTTTGAATCATAGAGGAGGCAAAAGTGCAAATTTATCAGGTGGCGACATGTGGCGGCCGGAGAAGGTAACACATGGCGGGGGCCCGATTGTGAGGTGGCGGCTTGCGAAAGTAACACATGGCATTATTATTTATTAAAAAAAAAGAAATTTGCCACCGAAAATTCCATGGCAGAATTCTGAAGGAATATTCGGTCAAAAATCGGTAACTAATTTGTGACGGTGAATTTAACGACGGAATAAATTTCGTCAGTAATTCATTTCGTGGCAAATTTCATGGCTAACCAAAATTCCGTCACTAATTTCGTGATAAATTCCATGGTTAATTTTATGTTTTTTTTGTAGTGACTATTTTCTCTTCTTTACTTTCCATGCTTGGAGCTTTATCGTTGAAGCCTCCAATTCCACTTCCATGATGTTTAATGTCCCTAAGTACATGAACAAAATGTTCATTTCACTCATTAGAGCCATGGAAACAAATAATACTCATAAATTGCTTTTATTTGGCCTAAATTTAACTTGTTTATCTTCAAGCTTTGACTTCACTCCTCCCATTCCTTACATCCTATACATCCCGTTCTCTAATAAATAAATAAATAACATCAGTATATATCCTTTCAAACACATCAACATTAACTGTATTCTTCTTCTCCGTTCATATTCTCCATCTCCATTCACGACAAATCAAAGGATAGCCTGTGGCTTCACTCCTCTCCCTTAGACTGACTAAATCACCGGTAAGTCCCTAATTATTCTAATTCATCTTCATCTTTAAGATAATAGTGGCACCGCCTGTGAGAGTTCGAAACAAAAAAAAGCACAGGAACAATATTGATCATGATGTTCTCTTGTGGGTTTCTATTTCTTCTACTTTTGCCTCTTATACAATGTTTAGAAGCATAGTTGAAATAAAAAGAGCCATTATAGACTCCTAATGTTTGCATTTTGTCTTGGGAAAGTCACCACAAGTAGCGAGAGAAGGGACGATCCAAAATGGAAATTCCAGTATTGGAGTGGCAATTGTGAACGGAGATGGAAAACAACATTAACGGTGAAGAATTTGAAAACAACAGATGTCCATTATTTTATTGAAGAATTGGATGTACAAGATATAAGGAACGAGGTAAGTTTTGTCCTATTTATGATATATCAATGAAAGATTCACATATCTTATAATTTGGATTATAAATATGAAACAACAATTTTTTATATTTATATTACTGTTTATAATATAATTTTTCATATAAATACTATTTTTAATTTTAAATTAATTACAAATGAAATAAATTTTAAGTTTTAAACCTCAAATTAATTTCATATTAACATAGTTTTCAGGCCAATTTTTTGAATTTTATTTTCATGTTTTAAATAACATTATTTTAAGTATATAATTCACACACACAATGTTAGATTTTGTTATATATTTTTCAATAAATAAGGTTTTTTAAAAAAGAAATACTATTTGTAACTATTATACATTTATAATTATATTAAGGGCATAAATGATGTTTCAAAAGTTTTCTTCAGGAAGTTTTCAAAAAGGCAATTTTACTCCAAAGTTTGAAAAGGGGCAAATATCTATTAACGAATCAAACAATCAATGTTTGTCGACCAAATTATACATAAGTTAAACAGCAGAAATGCTCTAACAGTTTTTTCTAAATGACATTTGGCGTTTAGAACTCATATGCTCTTTAACTATTTAGTTTATATAATTTTTTCAAATTCGTCAACTGAATTTTATATTATGTATTGAAGATATTATTTGTTCTTAATTTATATACTATTAAAATGTGAAATTCATGAAGTACCCTTCCCCAAAAAAATTTCGCCACCTAAACCCATCCACTATTAATGATCCACGGGAAAAACATTCACCATCGATGAAAATCCAACCCAGCATCAAAGATCAAATTGGAAAAAAAATTATTTCAATGGAAAATTAAAATAAATTCATCTCAAACTGAAATTTAGAAAAGCGCTTAGATGGAAAAGCAGAAAAAGTTCTCACCCTCATCAAATTGTTGAAATCCAATGGAACTTGAACCAGAAAAATTGTCGTACACCAAATTCCATATTAAGCCAAATCAAGTCAAATAAATAAAATAGGAATTCTGGAATTTCACTAGATATCTCACTTATTGCGTTAATCTCCGAAAACTTCACTTGCAACCAAACCAGCTTTCAAGTGAAATTCCAGAATTCCAGTTTACTTTATTAGACTTTGTCCAGCTTAATTCAATTGGTACAGAATCAGAACGTGGAATCACACCCGGATGAGAGTTTGATTCTTGAAATTCGGTCTGTGTGCTCGAGACTGGGAATTTGAGCTCAAGTGTATTCATCGAATGGCCAACATCGTGGTTGATCACCTGGTGAAACAAGTTTTATGCTGGGCAAATTAAAGACGTGTTTACATTTCTTTGGTTGTAGATATGTGTTTAAATTATTGTTATTAAGTAACATTTATGTTAAATATGGGCATTTTCGTCAAAACAAAGCAAACATTGTGATTTAACGATTAACCAGTAATGGTCTTGGTGGATGAAAGTGGAATTTTAAAATTAGGAAGGAGGTATAAATATAAATTTTGATTTCAATAGAGGGGATATAAGTTTTTAATTGTATAAAAAAATATATGTTTTTAAAATAAAAGGAATGACTCTATAATTTAGATTAATAGAAGGGAGGTAAATATATATATATTAATTTAGAAAATAAGAATTTGCATAATTTAATTTTTTGTAATTTTTAATCTAAGTTAATAGACTCATATCTGACTAATGAATGCAAAATTTTGGTGGGGGAATGGAACGAAGAATAATGCCGGGAATCAAAGCTTGATGAAATGTATAGGAAATCTACATTTAAGGCATAAATGAAGGTACCTGGAACCAGAAAAGAAATTATTGGAAAGAACTTTAGACGTAGAGATTTTTTTGGCAATAAATGGGGAGATTATGTTTCAGTGGTCAAATAGGGGAAATGATTTTATCACTTGAACATCAAAGTTAAATATAAAAACTGAATTCTTTTACCTTTCTAAATAATTGTGATCTCATTATGCCTAGAAAAATTATTCCCTATGGTCTAAAATAATTTTAAATTTTTTTTTAAATAATTTTCTAATCTGGCATCCCATCAATTTCAATAGCAATGGATTTTTCGTCCGCAATAATGACAATGATTGACTTGTAATATTTTGGCCGAATTTTCATTTTCGAAATATTTTCTTCCAGGTGAATCGATTCAATCTCGTCAAACTGCAGCTATTTTAGCACTTTCCCCATTTCAATAATTTCCCTCTCTCATTATCCTCTAATCAATCCTTTGAATATTCTACTCCGGTATGTGTATATAAATCTCTCCGTGTGTATGTGGAAAGAAGAAGATCAAAAGAGAGAAATGGGTGTGAAATTTTCCTGTCTGCAGACTTCTTTCTTGGTCTTTCTCATGCTATTCTGTTTTGCAGAAAGTGCTCCTAAGGTCAAGTTCTTCAATGTGAAAGACTATGGTGCAACTTCAGATGGCAATGCAGATAACAGTCAGGTAATGTGTGTGTGTGTGAAGATAAATTTGAATTTAGATGGCTGACGTAGCGCCTAAGGGTCAATGGGGATCGAACCTCAAAGTCAGTGTTACAAAGAACGCATCTTGTGCCACTAGACCCTGGAGTCTTTGACTCAAGTTATATATTTTTTTTATTAAAAGATAAGTGTTGGCATGCGCGCACTCACACACACATAAATATATAACAAGCATATAAGTACATATAGCATCTTACGAGTTGATTGATTATTGGTATGTATGTTTACTGACGGGGAGATGATTGATTACTGGTATGTTGTTTGAAACAAAAAAAAGGCATTTTTGAAAGCATGGAAGGAGGCATGTGAATGGGAAGGGAAGGCTAGGGTTTGGATCCCAGAAGGGACGTTCCAGCTTCACCCAGTCATATTTGAAGGACCATGCAAGGGTTCAATGACCTTCGTGATTAAAGGAGTTCTGATGGCTCCATCAGGTCTGTTCACCGACAAGTGGATCAATTTCCGATACATCGACAACCTCTCTGTCTCCGGCGGCAAGTTGCTTGGACAAGGTGCGACGGCTTGGCATCACAATGACTGCAACAACAACCCTAATTGCGAGGAGCTAGCTTCGGTATGTTCTTTTTGTTTACAGAAATATTTGAAAACGTATACATCATTCTTCAATTTATTTGTGTTTTATGCAAGTTAGGAAAATAGAGATAAGAGCTATTGTTCATTTCAACTTTTTTTATTTTTTTAATTAACTATTTCTTGGAAAAGCGGTTTTTTCTTTCATAAAAATGAAAAAAAATCGACGTTAATGAAGTGTCTCAATTCTAAAAATTTCAATCCATTCTCCCGCTCCTTCCTTTCAACAAAACAATAAGAATAAAGTATATTAATTCAAATTAAAATGTAATTATTACTTTTCCCATCATAGAAAAGGAAACAAAAATCAAGAAACAATGCTCGGTGATCAAACAATTATCGCATCTGTTAAGCATTTTCTATATCCAAATCCAATCATTATATTATAGTATCATCGAATTTTTATGCTTTAATTTTTTTAAATGATTTTCCACATGATTTGTAAATCAAATATCTAGGTGATAAGAATCTCGAAACTATTTTAATTCATAATAGCATCATTCTGAACTGTTTTCTTTTCTCTCTCTTTATTTTGCTTCCATGGATAACATCATCTGTTGTTTTTTCACTGAATTTTTCACATGAGATCAGAACATGAGATTTGATTTCATCAACAACGGTCAAGTCCATCACATTCATTCAATTGACAGCAAAAGTAGTCACTTTGTGGTATTTGGGAGTAAGAACATGAACTTCACAAAGATAAGAATATCTGCTCCTTATGATAGCCCAAACACTGATGGCATCAAAATTGGGAAATCCATGGGAATATACATCACAAGAAGTACGATCGGAACAGGCGATGATTGCATCGCCATGATCTCTGGCACCCGGACGGTGCGGATCTCGGAGGTGACGTGCGGTCCTGGACATGGAATCAGCGTGGGAAGCCTCGGTAAGGGAGATGGAGAAGAGGATGTAGAGGATGTTGTTGTGAAGAATTGCACATTTTATGGAACAAGTAATGGTGTGAGAATTAAGACATGGGCTGCCCCTTTAAGCAAACCCTTGAAGGCTTATAATTTTGTGTATGAAGATATTGTCATGGATAATGTAAGGGATCCCATCATCATTGATCAACAATATTGCCCATTTTCTAATTGCGACACACAGGTTTGTGCCTCTAATTAACTCTCCTGGCTATTGCTTTGTTTTGTACATATATACATACAGTAGTTTTATATTGATTTAAACTATTATCAAAATCCTTTGCTTTATATTTACATAACCAAGATTCGTCCCCGTATTATTCTTTTGTTTTTTTTCTCCATTTTGATTTAGAAAAAAAAATTAATAAGTGTTGGAAAGTTTAAGTTATTAGTTGGAACAAGACTGAATTACTCAATTGTCATGAATTCTTAAGACTCTTGTAAAAAATGTATAAGTTAGATAATACATATGAATTAAAAAAAATACTTAAATTAATTGTTTATAAAAAATGTATACATTGGCTTTCTTAAAACACCTACATTTGAAAACTACTCCTATTCATTGTCTCCTGTCTCCCCATCAATAGATATATAAAGTGGATTGAAATATTATATCTAGAATGAAAGCTGATCAATTAACTAGCTCCTACATTGAGGGTGAGAGGGAGAAAATTTTTTGCATTTATTTGGTTCTTGTTGTTATTATTTTCTTTTCTTTTTACCAGTTATGTTATTATTGTTGGTTGTAGGGGAGCTCACAAGTGGAGATAAGTAAGGTGAGGTACAAGAATATTGAAGGAAGTAGCAGCAGTGAAGTTGCAGTAACATTGAATTGCAGCAAAGATAAGCCATGCCATGATATAACATTGGAGGACATTAATTTCTGGCCTCAGCCTTCTTCTTCTTTTAATAAGCTCACCACTTCATGTTCAAATGTCAATGGTGCTTCTTATGGCAAACAAAGCCCCCCTGGTTGCTTATAAATTATTATTTGTCACATTATTAGCTTGTTGCAATTCTTCAAAATTCAGGTAGGAATTATCCTATGTCACGTATTTATTTATGTGCTGAATTTATATATATGTGATTTTGCTAGAACAATGAAATGATCAAGTTTATGTTTGAGGACAAAAATATTATTTAAAAAATGTTTATCTAAAGAGTAAAAAAATTCTGGTAAAAAACTAATCTAAAAGATTTTGTACTTATAAACAGGGAAAATTACATTTAAATCTAGCTGAAATAGTGCAATTCTAAATTGGTCCCCTAAATTTAACAAGTCCATATGATTCCAAAATGTT
Source organism: Vachellia collinsii (assembly GCA_006871305.1). NCBI lineage: Eukaryota > Viridiplantae > Streptophyta > Magnoliopsida > Fabales > Fabaceae > Vachellia > Vachellia collinsii. The sequence goes on from QFDD01007192.1 coordinate 6,848, forward strand.
GTGTTTTTTTGCCAATAATAGCCCTCATTTCTGTTTGTGCGTGTGTGTGTGCGTGTGTGTGTGTGTGTGTGTGTGAGAGAGAGAGAGAGAGAGGGAGAGAGAGAGGCATCCTTTGCTGGCTTCTAAATCTCCCGCGGTCCCCTGGCAATCAATGCTTGCCCATTGACAATGATACGACATTAGTTATCAACAACGACGGTTTAAATATTTACAAAACTTGATTAGTTATTACCATTTGTGTGCAAAACTCTTACAAAGCTTGTAAGTAGCTAATTCGTTGTGGGAGATAGATAAATAAATAACTTGAAACAAACTCATTTTAAATTAATTTATTCAAGTGTGGAATTGGTTAAAACGTGTTAACAATTTCTAAATGATTATGGTGAACAGATAATTCTTTGTAGTAAATAGTTTAAAAAAAAGTGTTGTGAAGAACTTGAAATAGAGGCCTCTAAAAACTACTTTATTCAAGTGTAAAATTGGCTAAAACGTCGCTTTTTTAAAACAGGGGTAAGGGCTAATGTTGTAAAATTGGCTACAATTAAATTGTTGTCAGACTGTCTAAGCTTTAGCCACTACTGCCAGAGCTCTAAGCACCAAGGAGCAGCTCTTTTAAAACAGGGGTAAGGGCCAATGTTGCAAGTGCATAACATTCCCCAAAAATGGTAACATATATTGTAAAATGATAGAGCCCATTTGCTTCAAAGAATTAATCGTAGTGGAAAGAAAAAGAAGGGAATGGACAATTTTTTCCTAAACAGATTTTTGGTATGCATTGGAATAAAAAATGATTTGATATAAAATTTATGTTTGGTTAGGTTAAAATGGAGGTAAGATAGGTAAGAAAATCTGAAAATTATTGCCCTTCATAACAAAAGATAAGCATCATATTTAAAAAATATCTTTTTCTTCAACAATGTTTGGATCTCCAATCAAGCAAAAAAGAAACCCTAATGAAGAGTTTAAATAACTTTCCACTTGACCATGAACTACCTATAATATGCATCTAGTCAAGACCATAACAAATATAAATAATTTTACAACTTTTGCCAGATACATATAATGGGTATGTCATTGTAACTTGAAGTATAAATAACTTCCTTCCTAACCATGAGCTACCCATGATATGCATCTAGTCAAAGCCGTAACAAGTCTAAATAATTTTACATCTTTAACAATATGCACATTATGGGTACTTCATGGTTACATTAAATTTAAATAGGTTTCCTCCTAATCATGAGCTGCCCATGATGTGCATATAGTTAAAGCTTAAAAAAACACTCTATTTGCCCATTTCCTTTGAATTTTACATGTGAATGGGAAAGTGAAAGATTGTTTATGTTTAAAAGAATTTTATTATTTGACTTATTACCAATATCTTCTTTTGGTCTGTGCTTGTTATATTCATTAGGCAATCAAATTTGTTCCATCTGCTAGAGCTTGAAGAATTCCCAAAGGACCGGCATATTCAGGTCCAATACATTGTTGTATTCCTGCTGATATTTCTCAATCTAACCATACAATCGCTAGTGCACCTATTGTGGTTCCCAATACAAGAGCCAAAATAGGGACACGTATTCATATAATCCCATAGACCACTTTTAAAGATTCCAATTTGTAACAATAATTGATATCTTGTACTTTTGTTGTATCAATTATCATTTCAAGGAACAACTTCTCCCATAATGATGCCAATGCTACCTAGTATTGTCATAATATCAGCATATTTCATTCTTTTAACTAAGTAAGGAAGAATTTGCAAATTGATAAAACCTGGGGGACAAATTTTCCATCTCTAAGGAAAACCATTCTAATCCCCTATTAGAAAAATTCCTAATTCTCCCTTTGGGGCATCAACTGTTACATAAAGTTCTTGTTTTAGTAATTCAAAAGTCGGAGATGGCTTTTTTACCAATGAATTGATATTCAAAATCATACCATTCTGGATCCTTTTCTCTATCAAAGCAGCAGATTTCTAAATTCTCATATGGCCCTCCCTGAATTCCTTCCAATGCTTGTTGAATAATTCGATACGGGTAGGAGAAGAACCCAGTAACTTTGGAAGGAACTACTCCTTTGAGTATACTTTGAAGGAAGAAAACTTAGTTGTTGATTGGGGTCATGCCCATAAGACTGGACATTTAGACCGTCACCTCAATTGCTTCCTATTTTGGAGGATGATCTTGTGGGATTTATTATTGAGCACATTTTGAACCCCCTCAACCCTGACGTCGCTACCCTTTACGTTGTCTTGCGGGATCATTGGAACTTTTCCAACTCTACAACCAGGATTAGGATCCATCTACTATAATTTTAAGATATATAGTTTATTTATAATTAAATTAAACTAACACTAATAAAATAATACATTATACATTAATATATGAAATAAATAGTTAAGGGGGAAAAATGATCAGGAGGTTTTCTTTGAGGAGCATTTAGCGCCTGTAAGTTTTTGAGGGGGCAATTTTGCTCCAAAAGTTAAAAAATGGGGGCAATTCAGCTCCAAAAGTTTGAAAAAACAAGGCAATGTTGCCTCTCCATTAAAAAATGATTTGGAAGTTTTTTCTTATAGGCATTGGACACCCAAAACTTATATCCTCTTTAATTATTTAGCTTTCTTAATCTCCCTTTATTGGTCAACTATATATTATATTAAGGAAAAGATGTGGTCATTTTTTAATGAACAAGCTATTCAGTGAAATTCCTAAACTACCTGATCGAACACAATTTTGTCACCTTCCAGATTGATACAGATGATTACCCCAAAAGTAATGTAGTACAGTGGGCAACCAATCGTTCTTCTCGATGAGCAGTTTATTGGTAAACCTAGTCTAAATTGGTTATTGAAAACATGTGAACTTGAGTATATAAAAGGGGGGGTTTGGTTTGAGTAAACAGGATGTAATGCAAATAAATGTAATAAAATGTTTTTTTTTCTTTTTAGTAAGTGGAAGCGTAATTTGGATTAAAGAGGATATGACGAGTAGACTCTCAGTGATGGGAGCTTAACTTTCCTTGCTCTAATTTGAATACGGGAGTTTGATCCTTCTGAGTTCAATTAAGAAACCCTAAGCAATCACTTAGGTCCAACATTTCAATTAATGCAAATTGCTTGTATCCAAGTCAATAAACATTCTTTAAAACATTGTTTAGTGCCACTCAGAATGTAAAGGGATAAATGATGCTCATGCCTTCAATAAATTGCAATCACAATCACAGAAACCAAATGAACAACTAATTACCAACAATCATCGACAACTAGGTGAACATAAGGGATGAAGTCTAAAATATATATGTATATTCTAATCAACATGAACAACACCAATCCAAATACATAGCCCAATCCTAGGTTCACAAATATGTAAACATCAATTGCATAACAGTGGAAATCCTTAAACCTAAAGATCTCTACAAATACTCAAATACAAGATTGAATTAAGAATACTCCCCGATGAATCCCAAAGCTCAAGCCTTGCTCTCCATCACCAAGAGGCTAAGATTTTAGCCTCTCATGATTTCAACGACGCAGTAGCAATTACCATTACATTCTGCCATGAGAAGATGAAGAGAAGAAGATGAAACACGCAGGAAGGAGTGGTGAGGTAGGTTGGAACAGTTGGGAAAGTGGAAATGAAGATGGAATGGTGAAAAAAACGGAGGAAGATGGGCACAATGGAAGGCAGCTTCAGAGAGGGAAATTAGCTCCAAGATTGATTCTCTAAATCTGCAGAATGAGGTTCATTTTCGTGGTGGCTCTCCTTTTGTTGAGTAGAAGCTGTTGACCTAATGCAAAACGCACAGCTGCACTTTCATCTAATAAGGTCGCGACTCAAATATAGAATGTCACGACTCATAAGGTCCAGTCGCACTCTCCTAGTAGGTTTCTTCCCATCAAGAACTATATTTCTTTCAGCTTCATCTTCCGGCACTTGAATATCTCTCCCAAATACCTATAACAATAGAAAAGAAGGCTTTATTAAAGAATCAACTACTGAAGTTCAAAGGCATATACAGTTGAGAGAGATAATTTACTAATTTCCCTTTGATTTAGTGCATATGCAATGTATGACCAATAAAAGCAAGAAATGCTCAATTTAATGCCCGACTAGGTGAGAAAGCTACAGAATATCCCAAAATTAGGTAGGAAAACCATGTAAATATTAGCTTTTATCACTACCCTTTCTCAACAATTGTTGATCGCCATATAGGACTTGGTCCTGCTTAATTTGGCATTCAACAATATTTTATGTTCAATTTTGTTGGGTTTCAACAATTTGTTGAGGTTGAAAGCTTTTTTTGCTCATCCATTTGATGTTTTCTACAAATATGTTTGTTAAGTTGGATTAATTTTAATTTTCACTAAGATATAATGAATTATTTCCAGTTTTGATTGTTGATGTTGGGATGGATTTTTGTAAGGAGGTAATTGGGACTTGGTCCGGCTTAATTTAGCATCCAACAATTTTTTCAGTTCAATATTGTTGGATTTCAACAATTTGTCGAGATTGAGAGCTTCTTTTGCTTGTCCATTTAATGTTTTCTACAAATATGAGTTTGTTAAGTTGGATTGATTTTAATTTTCACTGAAATATAATGAATTATTTCCAGTTTTGATTGTTGATGTTGGGATGGATTTTTGTGAGGAGGTAATTGTGTTTCCTATGGATCATCAATAGTGGATGGATTTAGGTGGGAGGAATTTTCTTCAGGAAGTGTACTTTTGAATTTTGATATTTTAATATCATACAAATTAAAAAAAATTACGACCTCTTCTTTTTGATAGATAATCCTGACCAATTTAAGGAATGAAGTTAAATAATTAAACAAGATGTGATCTCCCCATGCCCAATGCCCATTAAATAAAACTTCCAAGGCATTTTTTTCTCTTTAATCCTTGCATTATTTGTTCAACAAACATTTTCCCTTAGGCTTTTAGTGGAGGAGCAACATTGGCCTCCTTTTTTTAAACTTTCATGTCAAAATTGCCCCATGTTTAACTTACAGAGAATAATTGCCCTCTCAAAATCTTCCGAATAATTTTTACCTTTTAACCCTACCATAAAATGAAAATAATAATTCAAAATTTGTAGCTATTGAGGTAGACTAACCGCTACAAAAAGCCACTACAAATGTCCCTCACAGGCTCCCTAACTCGAAAGGCGGTAGATTTGTAGGGGTTTGCCAAAAAAACCCACTACAAATGTACCGTCTTGTAGTGGGTTTTTCAACTTCAACAACCAAACTGCTACTAAGACATTTTTTTGTGGTACCATTTTAAAGTTAAGTCAACTTTTTCTGTCTTTTGGTTTTTACATCTTATTCACATTTCACCCTTCTAAAACTTTTTTCAATAAGTTATCCAAACAAGTTTCTACCAAACTAATTGAATGATGTTGTTGAAATTATTCGTTTTAAAATTTCCTAAAAAGTGAATCATAGGTGCTTCTCTCCATTGGAACAATAGGGCTGTTATTTTCATTATTAAACTTGGTGAAGTGATCAAATATAACCAAGGTATATATTTTTATTAGAGGTTGAATCGATCATTAGAATAAGAATTAGGCCCAAAATTAGGCTACATTTTGCGAAAATAAAACTTTGTTGGAAGAGAAGCAAATGAAAGTCTTCCATTAAAACTCTCATTAGAGAATGATGTTTTCATTTTGTACATGCCAAATCATAAAATTAGTAACTGCATCCATCCTTCAAAAAAATATTAATCGTTCCAAATTTTCTCTCTGTCTTTTTTATTTACCTTTGACTATCCGGTATCTGACGCTTTTTCTGAACCCTATTATTTGGTGTTTGAGTAATCGACTAATCCGGATCGAATACTTGTGGGATCTTTAAGGTGACAAGCTCTCCTAATAAGTTTTAATGCTACTGCATATAGGGTTTGAACCTGAATCCTGTGTGTGCTGGTTGAATACCCTTACCAATCCAATGAAACTCTACTTGGTTCAAATTTTCCCTTTTCGGAATAGAATGTTTACATAATCCCCATGGAGTATACTAATTGAATTTTACCCCAATTTCAGTTTACAAAAGTTAGTTAGGAATAAAATTAACTTTTACCTTTTACATAAAATAAAAGTAACTTTTGCAAACGTTAATCTAAATAAGCCCTTACTCATTGTAGCTGGCGCATTAGTTTAGGTTAGAATTTCACGGAACTTTGCATTCACATTAGTGTTTTGTGTTTACCTACAATGACACTCTACAGTCACATTATGACTCGTTTGGTATAGGAAAGCTTTTTCAAAGGGAATCAAAGTGGAAATGGAAGTGGGATTAAAAGTGAACGTCAGGTTTAAAGTATACATGTTTGGTATGCATATGAAAGTGGGATAAAAAATAATATACCATCTACATTTTGAAGGGCCAAAATACCCATGAAATTAAAAGAAACATCAAAAGTAGCTAGCACCACGGGACACCATCGACACTTTGAAACAACCATCAGAGAACCAAAAATGGTGACAAAAAGCACTTAAACAATACACATAAATATTTGAGAATTAAACAAAATGATGCGATCCAACAGGGCGCATCAAATTCAAAGAAGCCTTTTAGAATTTCAAGTCAACCAATTGCAAGAGAAAGAGCCAAAAGGAATAAAGAATCATTAAATGGGCTTGTGCAAAAGGTTTTAACAAAACATATGGCATTTGGATCAACAAATGAGAAAGAAGACTCCAAGGACGTCATTAATGTGATTTGGGCTAAAAATGGACATGTAGATCATATTTTGGGCTTGGAGGCTTCAAATTAAAGGGCTTGGACCATGGGCTATACATAGAATGGCTCATTTGGGCCTAAATACTCACATTTTGGGCCTAAATTGTTTATTATCTTTAGTTTATATCTTTTATACGAAATTAGGAATTTGAATTAGATAGGATTGGATAAAAGATATTCTTTTGAATATCCTTATCCCTAGATTTTAGGATATTTATCAATTTCAAAGTTTGAATTTATCTTTTTAGATTTAAGATTGAATTTTATCATTTCTTTAGGATAGGATTTCAGAATGTAATCTCTATAAATACATTGTACTCCCCATTCTTGAAATCAGATTATCAGATTATGTTATTGAGTTAAAGAATTGCATTCTTGCATCTTTAAACTTGAGAGTGGATTTCTCTCTAGGGTTCTTCATTGAACTAACAGACTTATCAAGGTTTGATCATCCTTGTGGCGTCTTCCAACACTTCGGGTCCTTGTTCTTCCGTGTTCAAGGGTTCAAGTGGATCGTTAACCTT
>QFDD01007193.1:0-15610 GCA_006871305.1 Vachellia collinsii
TCCCTTTATCCGTTAAAAAATGCTAACGGTTAACACTAATTTAACAGTAACATTACTACATTAATATATTTTTGAACGAAAACTTCCGGAACAAATTTACACGTTTAACTATTTGGAAACATGTGTACATATTTACATTCACAAATTTATTTACCAAAGACATGGCAAGTGTTCCTGGTTCAAAGGGACAAGAGAAAAGGCAATAGAGTTATAGAATGACAAAGGAAGTAGGGGACGCATTGAAAAGCTGCAGAAATTGGTTGAAGAACAGGGAACAGTGTTTTGGGTGAGACAGAAGGCACAGGAAAAACTCTGATTTGTGTGGTAGTGGTGAAGCAAAGGCCACGAGTGTCCAATTCTGTCCCTTTCAAAGTTCCCCTCCCAAATATTTTCTAATTTTTTTTTTGAAGGAAGTGATTTTTAGAGAATTTAAATACTTTATATATTTAAAAATGGTTTTTAAAGAGTTGAGCGTGCAAAACCCGAATCTCTTTTTTCTCAATAATTTTTTTGCCCCCCACAATATCTTGAGTGTGGAACCTAATCATCGAAGAAGATTTCAGTTCGTTCTTAGAGGTTCTGATGTGATTACGGCCACCTAACCCTAAATACATGCTAAAATGTTAGGAATCAAAAGTGGCTTTGTTTGAGAGGTTGATATTTTGGTTAGGTTTTGCCAATTTCCTGAAAATGACGAGGAAGCAATCATCCAGAAAGAAAGAAAGAAACAGAGAGAGCTGTGAAGTTGGCAACGTAAAATAGGATTCACTTCTCATTCTGAATTTGAGTTTGTTTGAGATTAATTTTTAAAAATAATTTTACACAATCCGAACTAAATATGTGAAAGAAATTTTATTTCGGTTTGCATAAAAATAATTCTGAAAGAGTCAAACAAACAAGCTCCAAGTGTGCTTTTAGAAGTCATTAATCATTGGATTAGCTGTGACTTATAAAAGGAAAAGGACTAGAGGTAGAAGTTACTTTTCCAATATAATTTACAGTCTACCAGGACAAGTACGTGAGAAGAGTTTTGTTTTGATTTACATAATGTGTTCTTTTAACATACACACAAACATGCCAAATGCAAAATTGTCCATGACTACAAACTTGAAATCATATCCAAAAATATATTCCTCTAAATGATAGATAATAATGTTTTGAAGCTTTCAAAATATAGTATTCATTTGATAAAATCAAAATCCTATTGAAATGTATAGAAAAAGGGTGGAAGAAAGTTTTTGGAAAATTTTTACGCAGAAGCAATAGAACCCAAGGAAACAAATGAAAATTCCGTAAGAAATAAAAAAAAAATTACCTGCAGTTCAAAATACAAACAAATATCTGTCTGTCTGTTAAATTTTTTTTAATTAATGAAAAGACTACTTAATTAATGACAAGGAATTATCTAGAAGTTTTGAACATTCTCATATTTCAAATGGAAAATAACCTACAGATATAATTTATTTTTCTGAATAAAGTAATGTATTTCAATAATTCTCAAGGAGAGAGCACAAATAATAACAAGTTAGCCTCCCTTGTCAGTCTCCACCTCTAGTCAAATACGTGGAGGTTAACTAAAAATACAGATATTATCCTCCATACCATGAGAGGATTTTGCTAGGAAGTCAGAAAAAAAGAACAGATGAAATCTTTCCAATCCAACAAAATTAATAAGTATTTATATATCCTTATAGTTTTTTCTAATCTAAAACTAATCCAAAGTAAATTTTGAAGAGAAGAGAGAAGACAGAGTGGCATATGGGAAATACAGGTAGAGGGGGGGAAAAGGACATGGAAAGAGCAGCAAAATGGAAATCACATCTAAAACACACAACACAAGAGCTAAACGCCAAATGACCCCAGTTGGCTTCCCTGTTTCATGCCCAGCAAAAAGCTGTCCCTTTATTGATGACATGACTGAGATTTGAAGGTGTACAAAATGACAAGATATGCTAATACTCACACATCCTCTTCTCTTTTGTTTTCTTTCATTCTTAAGTATTTCAATCTTGCCAATGTTTTTTCCGTGAAATTGATGCTTTATTAAGGATAATAGATGAACAACTAAAATTTATTACTTCTATCATTAACATAATATAATAATTAGATAACTAGTTTATAAATATTATAAAAAATCAATCAAATTAATTATTTATAATAAATGTGTATTAATTTTTTACAACATGTTTAATTACGTGCATTTAAAGTACCCTTGATGGGAATCTCCTTGGTATGTGTAATAACTAGAAGCACTTTAGAAATAAATTTATAAATTTAGAAAATAATGAATTGATGTTTTATATTTAAACCTAAAATAAACCTTTCTGCCAGCCATCTATATTTGTAACCAGAGAAGCTTATTCTGTAGAGAGCTAACTCATTCATATCCGGTAAAATGATTCATCCACCAACGTTTCTGAAATTCAAATTTAAACCAATCCAACATCTCAATGAAGAAAAAAAAAATCTAAATTAGACTTCAATACTCAACAAAATCAAGCTTTATTGCGTTGTCTATATAAATTGTTGACTGTATAAATTACCATGTGCCAATATACTCTATCAACAATACACTCTATAGATATACCCTTGAAAGAAAGGTAGTGTTGATAACACCCTCAACAAAACAACAGATAACACACTCAACAAAAGTAAGACATAAAAACTTACTCTTTAGAACCATGAGCCCTACTTTTATTCTGTAATCTGTAGTATCATAACAATAACTCATAAAAATTATAATAGCAACACTGGATAATATAGAACAACTTTTTCTAATTATAGTCTTGTTAATTAACTGCTAAGCATTCGAGTGCTTAAAATATCTAGTTTTTCAATCTTTTGCATAATTACAGGGGATATGAAGTGAGCAAATTATTTTTGACTCGTGATCCTAAACAGAAGATCTTTCCTTAAAGGTAGACAGATTTTTTTACCCTACGTAATAGCAGATAAAGGAGACAGTTTTGCTTTATTTATAACCAAAAAAAAAAAAAAATCCTGTCTTCTAGTGAGAGAAGCATTGACAGCAAGTCATGGTGCTAGGATTGCCAGGTAACCCAGACGTACACTGGCGACTCAATAATGAAGGTTAAACGTGCACAACTGTTGTGATAGGGCTCTTGTCCTGTCTTAAAACTAAAATTTACAAACGAAGAAAATAATATAATTTCTTTAAAAATAATATTTTGAGAATAAAATCAATATATCGATGAATCAACATATGGTAGAATCTGCATCAAGTCATTAATAGAACTGGTTCCAAAGCCTTAGCTAAAATTTTAATGAACTTTATTTTAAAAACATGAGGATGTGGGGTTAAATTTTTTTAATCATTTTCCTTTTTCTCTCTTACATTTTTTACTAAAATTTTATGATCCCTTTTGTCCATTTTTATGAATTAAACCCATTAAAGTTTTCTCACCACCCCCCTCTGTTCCCATTAAAATGATGTCTTGAAATGCGGTAAAATACATTTTTTAAATAAATAAAAGAAATTAAAAGTTGGATTAGGAAAGAGGGTGGAAGAGGATAAAAATTAGTTCAGGTGGCAGGACAAAGGGGGGCGGGAGAGAGATATCAGAGATCCATGTTATGATGAAAGCATAAAATTTCTTACTTGCTGGGTCTTATTATGCTCTTGTTCCTGAAGCTTTTCCATGGAGCCTTCCCATGACGAGTCTGGATGGACTGCTTATATTGGTTCTCACATTCGCACAGAAACAAGCTACAGTGATGATGAAGATGTGAAAAGCGTAGAGGACGACGATGGTAATAATGGCCATAACGATGATGACGACGACGAGAGTGATGATTCAATGGCTTCTGATGCATCTTCTGGTCCAAGTCACCTGCAATATTTAGGCATAAACAGTGAAGGAAGCCATGGCTCTGATCAGTTCACGAAGCACAAAGATAATGATCGTGAAAGCTTATTCTCAGGCAAGAGGACTAGCAAGCAAGCAAGCAAGAGAAGCTATGGAAGGAATGTTGAAGTAAAAGAAGAGGAGGAGGAAGATGACGACTTGCTGGTAGAAGCCGATAATAGTGCTGCTAGTAGTCATGTTTGAAAGGCAAGAAAAATGTTTCTTTCTCTTCGAAACTGGTTAAATTAACAGTGTCTTGTCACATGATTTAGCCTCAAAAAATAATGATAAGCTAGGCTTTTTTTAATTAGAAAAAAAAACTATTTATCTATCTGTTCTGGCTTATTACTAGGCTCTAAAAGGTCAAAACATGCAAGGAATTTTACCCCATCCTCAACATTTTCCATACCCATCCATGTCACCTGAACTTTTCAATTCCTATAATTGCTCACGTATTAACTGTTCTACAATTTTAATTCTTCAAGAGGATGAAAAGAAAAAAATTGCAAAGCGTCATGAGTTAGCATTGACCTTTGGATTTAAAATGAAATCTCAGTTCCAGCATAAATCCATGATTCAAAGCATCAACTAAGACCTTTTAAAAGCAGATGAAGCTGGGAAAAAATGAGTGTGTCTGTGATTCTTTTATCACATGCTGTTTGTCAATGAGCTTCGAATCTGCAAAATTCTACTCCATATGTGTTTGAGCTTTCTTTCTTTGTCTTTTTTTTAAACTGAAATTCTGTTCTGATAATAATAATACTAGTATGAAGGCATAACATTGAGCTATAAACTGGACTTGCACTAGAATACTGCAGAAGTAGTTCTTGGAATCATATTAAGCTGGAATAAAAGGAAACAAACAAAAGTACATAGTTAAATTGTGCAGTAATTGCCTGGTCTAGACAGAACCAATAATTGGGTCAAGAATATCTTTCAAATGTTTACCTTGTGTTCCTATCAGTTAAAAAAAAAAAAAAACCAATTCACTCCTATTCTAATCGTACTGAAGCGCAAAAACCAGATCCCTCGTTGACTAGACAGGTAATATCAAGAATTTTTGTGAACTATTTTTTAACCTAGACAGTAAAGGAATCTAATGGCTATGGGCAACTACCGAAGGGAAAATAAATACGTAATAACGAGCAAGAATTCATTTCGTCTTTCACATGAGACATTTATTTTGAAGAGTCACTCTATTAATTAGGGTGGTTCTTCCCAATAGATATTTTAGCATGTGAAAATTACATTGAATAACTTTACAATCATAACAAGGATTCAAGAGACAACGGCAGGGAATTAGTTTACTATGATTGTTGTTGTTAACTAAAGCTCGACATCATCAATGCCAAAGCCTATCTCTAAAGCAAACCCCGCTTTGGAAATTCGGACAGGAATTCAGGAAGTCATTGCAGAGAATACTCCGAAGAAGACAAATTCTGAGGTCAGTCAGCTCTGTATAATGTTCGGCTAAGAACTGCTTTAGGTACCAGATTGAAGACATTAATGTGGATAATTCTCTTTCTGTGGCAAGCATTGAAACAACTGCACATAGGTAGAAAAGAGAACTGCACATGTGGACAATTGAAGTTATAAATTATGACTAATCAGAACATTTGTCATAAACTTGGATCAGCAGAAAGCAGTAAATGCATTCGCTGATCTATGGCAAATGAGGCTTAGGGAGTTTAATGTGAGTTGTCATGAGTCATTTACAATCCTTACAGACAGCCAAATGGAAAATCCTAAGCTATCTCTGATGCGCTTTTCTAATTCACACAAGGTGGGGGGAAAGGTAAATCACACACACGATTTGGGGGTGGGGGAGGCACCATTTACTCCAAAAGTGAAAAACCCCACTTGGATGTGGTTGTGACAGAACATAAATTCAAGTGAACAGGACCGGCAAGAGTTTTTTAAGAAAAAGGTATTAAACTTTGGGTTATTATGAGTTCTGACAAATCTCTCAATTTCTTTAAATTTATTTTGTTAATGTCTAGCCTAAAGCCCAAAAATCATCAATGAGTTCTTTCGTAGGAAAGTATTTGTCCTTCCATCGAGAATAGGACCAAATTTTTAATTGGGTCCTATCTAAAGGATGAAAAAAAAGTATTGTATTACTAAAGTAAGAAGGTTAACTATGGAGGTTTAAAGTAACATGAACAGTTTTTTAGTCTTTTTCCCCAAATCCTAACTACCAAATTAGAGAAAGGACAAGCTGAAAGAACGATCACCATCAACTAGATGTTCAAAATGTCATGATTGGTCAAAAAAGTAGAACAATCGGTAAAGTTTGGCAAAAGTTTATGACAGAGATAAGCATGAAACTCAAATCTCGAATCATTCAGGTGTAAAACTCCCTCGTACTTATGAGCACGAAAATATTCTTGAGGGCCTGCACCAATTTGGGCACAAATGTTTCTCCCCAAGCGTAAAATACTAGATTTTATTATAAAAAAAGAGGTACCCACTGGAAGAAGATATTACCTCTCCCTTGCAAACTCCAATAAGCTTTAAAATGAAGTGTCAGGTTCATGCCGTGAGCTCCCTTCCCACAGTCCAAAAAGGTCCAAATAACGCAACTTCTCAACACTCTAATCCTGAAAGATTAATACAACTATGGTTTATATTTTGATAGTAAAATTTTGTTTTCACTTGTCATGATTTTACAGAAAACATTACATCTACGAAACTGAACTCATTTGCAGCCTCAAGTCTCAGTCTTTGTCAAAGCTTTTTTGCGAGACCCCACAGACAACTCAGCAGCAGCTTTGATTGTCCATTTAACTACCTAAACCTTGTCCATTTGCTTTCTGCTTTCATTCCTCCGAGTTTAAAATACACCTGTGATTATTTTAGTCAAGAAAAGAGAAACTCAAACTCTCCCAAAGAAACACGTTACTTACTGTAGTTCACCCATAACTAAAATTTTCCACTCATCAATTACATGAGGAGCTTAAATGTTATTGGAATGAGGTAAGATTTAAAGATGCCAGAACAGCTCAACCAACATGGGGGCTTCTTTATTGCTCAAGAAAAGTACAACACAAATAGCAACTAATAGCAATTAATCATAAAAGTTGAACAGTATATGTCAACAATTTAAAACTGGTGAGATATTCAATCACACGACTTAGACGATTTAATTAAGATCCAAGCTCATATAAAGCAAAAAGCCTAAATCATAATCAACGTCAATATAATTGTTAGACAAATTTAAATATCTCCTACAAAAATGTTTTTCCATAAAAGTTTTGAACATGCAAAAAAAAATCTTTCTAAAGTAAAATCCAAAAGCAAATAAATGAGTGGGCCGATCGAGTTCCCGCCAATCAGACTACACACGTACACAACGGTATTATCTTCAAGAGATGCTCCTTCACAGCCACAATTTGCACAATAACACTTCACTACCATCTTCGAATTCACGCCTTTACTTTATTCCTCATCCAATACCACAGAACAAGGAACAAAGTCCCCAAGTTTCAGTAATGAACTTGCGCGCCATCATCTCCACCCCTGTCCCTTCCTCACTCCGCATCAAACCCTCAATTCACCCTCCCCGTAGAAGCCTCGCCGTCTCAGCTCAACTCCCGACCACATCCGCCGCGAAGTTCTCGGTCTCCGACGAAGCCCTAGAATCCCGTGGCTTCCTCCTCCGCCGCAACACGGACGATCTCAACCTTGACCAGCTCAACGCCATCTTCGTAGCGGTGGGTTTCCCCAAGCGTGACCCGGAAAAGATCCGGATCGCGCTGGATAACACTGAGACGGTGTTGTGGGTGGAGTACAAGAAGACAAAAAAGCCGGTGGCGTTTGCGAGAGCGACTGGAGACGGCGTGTTCAACGCGATCATATGGGACGTGGTGGTGGATCCGTCGTTCCAAGGGATCGGGTTGGGGAAGGCGGTGATGGAGAGGCTAGTCGAGGAATTGTTAGAAAAGGGGATCAGTAACATCGCGCTTTATTCGGAGCCCCGAGTTCTCGGGTTCTACAGACCGCTGGGCTTCGTGGCGGATCCGGACGGGATCCGAGGAATGGTGTATTCAAGGAAACAGAAAAAGAGAAAATAGCAATCACATTCTTTCACTAATTATTTTTCCTGATGAATTTCTTCCCTGCTAAATTAATTGTAATTTAATACATTTACATAGACATAAATTATAAAAAAAATAATAAACTGTTGATTTGTTTAGTCCTTAAGTTGCTTCTTTTTTTGGTACAAAGTTGCTTCTATTTTTTGAATCTACAAATATGATGCGGCTATAAGTTTATGAGAGGTTTAACATTATGATCTAAAATAAATGACATACAATTCTTATAAGATTTGATGTTTTTTTTTGGTAGAATCTTATAAGATTTGATTTGTAGTCCGAAGGTAGTATTTTAAATTAATACTAAGATATAAAAATAAGCGTATACAACTCTTTATACTTTTTAAATTTTTATATTAATATTAATGCTCCAAAAGAACTTTGCATACATATGTAGTGAAAGAATCTAAAGACTAAATTTGGTATATGAAACGAATTTTACAGAAAAAGTGTAATTATGTAAATTATAGTTCAACATATTTTTTATTAATAAAAGCTGTTGGAGCATATATGAAACTTGCTTAGTGCCCTTGAGCAATATTAGTTGTTTTTTTCTCCTTAATTGTCGCCTTATTGTGCAATCTTGGGTAAACGATTAAATCACTGAAATAATAATAAGCTGCTTGCTACTTACTTGCTGAGAGGCCTTTTAGTAATTGAATTATGAGGCTGCACAATAATCAATAATTCTCACATTATACTCTTAAGATAGCTTTGTTTAGTTTGATGCATTTTGAAAGGTATCCACTGCATCAACTTTTGTATCATTTATGCAGATAATCAACTAATTTTATAAGCCCCAAATGATTTTTATCTTGCAGATTATGAAAACTAAATAAGTTGACATATTTATTATTTTTTGCCAAATTATTTTATAAAACTTATAAATAGAATGATGTATAATCTAATGGTATAAATAAATATTTTCATATATGTATATATATAGTCTAGAGTAGTTTATTCAGCTTTCTTACAAGTCCGGAGCTTCCATTAACAACAACAGTTAATATATAATAATGCAGCGCAGTTGCTTAGTTAGATGCAGTGAGAGAGAGAATCATTTGCTATTACATAAAATGAAAGAATGATCTTTACAAGAGTAGGACAGAATTAACCTCTAAACACTGAACTTTTATTGACTAAAATATTGAACAGAGGCTACATAATTTCTGCTACAGGAAGCAAATTTTACATCCTCCCTTTTTCAAACATTCTGATTCTTACAACGACATGGATCCTTTTTTTATCAATGAATCTCCATAAGCAACCAATCCCCTGTATCCGAATTGAGCACATTGATCAAGCACATCTGATCCAAAAACAAGATTAATATCTGAACTAAACCTTTTTAGAGAGGCCACCAAGAGAAACTATGGAATAGTACAGCAATATCAGATCCAGATTCAGTAATGAAAACAACCACATAGAATTAAAGCAGAATATTTCACCCAAAAAAAAAGGATTAAAGCAGGATGAGAAATCATGCAAACACTTGATATTTTCCACAATTTTACAGATTTTGGTTCATGACACAGCATATGATTGAATTTGAATCTAAAACCTCCCTGTATAGAACTCAATGAATGACAACAACAAAGCCTAATCCTACTAGATGGGTTTAATTATATAGATCACACGATGCCATTATACTCTATCAACAATTAAATCTTTAGATAAATTGTTAAATCAAAGATCCCGCTCAATAACTAAGAACTCAATAAAGATAATTTCCACCGTGTAATAAGTCTGCGTTCAGGAAGAGGAAATGTGTGTAATAAAAAAAAAAAAATCTCCTCAACAGTTTCTCTCTGCTAGTTAAAGTAGACATTGTCACAAAGGAAAGATCCATAAAGATAGCAACTGTCTTGTATCCACACAAACTCATAAAAGATCAAAAAGTTATTTCCCAATAAAACAAACATCAAGAAACAGAAAAGCAAAAATAGCATGAATTCTATGACTAGGAGTATTAGTTATAGTCACGGTCCCAACAACCTTGGAATAGGACATGAGTCCCTGAAGCTGTTGAAAATTAAAAGGCATAATGAAATTTTAAGAAGTCCAGAGCATTTGCATTTAATGAAGACAAAATGAAAAGCTCTAAATTAGATCAGGCTCTGAAGGCTATTCACCTGCTGCAGTTCCGAAATCCAGAAAATAACATGAATGCCTATGAGCCCATGAATGGACCGATCAAGTGAGAGAGAATGAATGTGTATCCTAATTGTGTAGATAATATTAAGCTCTCCAACTTCAGTGATCCATTATTGGCTTAAAGTGGAAGAATATGGCAATACCAAGGAGGTGGCTTAACATTTTGTATAAGCTAAATGTTTCATGTGACTTCTAACTGAAAATTTAAGTGCAGCCTTTACTTCGAATATTGCAGTTGCTTTCCAAGATCTTTCAGAAGTGCATTTTTTTCCATGATGCAAATGGATTAGTGATCTCTCTCCCATTCATCTAATGTTTACATGATGGAATTTTCAGAATCCTTGTCCCAACCAATAAAAAGAAAAATCTCATTGCTTTTTCTTTGAACAGAGACTCTTATCCCATCCCTGAAAATGGATTCTTTCTAGGACATAGCTGATGGTCAGAAATGTTAAACATAAATTTCAAAAACCACAGCAATCCTTGCAGTGATGAAGACCTCTGTTGCTGAGCACAAACAAGAGCAGTAAAAAGTTAAGCAATGGGATGTGGGGTGTAACATGTGAATCGTGATAGAAACTTACACATTACAAATTCGCTAAGGAGTGAAATTGACAATATGCTTAGAGTTTAGGCACAATACAACTCTAGTAACCCATTTCTCATCTTCTCATGATCATATGTATTCCTTACACCACAAGGGAATATTACATTAATGAACCTGCTTGATGATATTACTATTATTTAAAGTTGGACAATAATATAATGGGAGGATAGGGTGAATAGCAGGCTAGTTTGACACTCGTAATAGATGAGCTTATAGCATGGTAGGCATATTCTCGAGTTTCTATCTTGCATAATCACACAAACAAAACTTTTTTGGCCTAAAAAATTGGAAGAACCATACCCGTTGCTAAAACTTGCAAAACTGGATTTCTATTGTATGTCACTTCTGGCAAAAAAAAAAAAGTAGAAAAAATAATTAGTCATGAAGATCAACCAATATGATTAACTCCACAATGGGGCACTTTGGCAAAGCATATAGAATTCCACACAGAAGTAACCAAAGGCAACGAACTCACTCGACGCCAAAAATAAATCATGAAGATTACTAAGCTTTTCAGATTAAACATATATGTTTAGTTCAGCTGCGGTGAACTTTGTCTAAGTATATGATAATTACAACTCGACTAGCTGAGGGTAATGAATACAATGGAATCAAGAAAAGACATGATTAACCATATTCGACTCAATGGCTTAACAATACTGCTCTTTGCCAGAGAATATGAGAAGTTAAAACAGCAATATGGCAGTAAATTCACTGGTCACTATCTAAGTTATGATAATTAGCTCATTGCAAGTGCACTTGACCTAAGCATATAAGAAATCCACACAGAAGCATGGGTAATAAAGTCACTGGACTTTATACAAGTGATGAAGATGACTGAGAAAGTCCACTGAGGCGATCAATTCATGTCAACAAATGCACTAGACCCAAAAGAAATTGTTCTAAGCCAATTAATGAAAAGATTAAAAGAATACTCCAACTGGCAATATATAAAAGTTCGACCTCTAATCAACAAAATATCGAAATACACGAAGAGGTTAGATTGAGGATATGTTACTGTATACCAATAACTCATGAATTTATGATAAGTCCTTGGAATTGAGGAAGAATGCAGCAAAGCATAGAATTGAAGCAATGAAACCGAAAATTCCCAAACCAATCAACAGGGAAACCGCAGCCACCGCGAGATCCAACATGCTATGCACGCTCAATCCCATAATCATTTTCCTCCTCCTCTTAATTATTGAGTTCGAATAACCCAGTGGGTCAAGCAAGAAATCCAGAAAAGTGGAAGGAGAAAGCGAAAGCAATTTTAGCGACAAAGAATGTTGAGGATGATGAGACGTGGGGGATCTTGATGTGCCTGCAAACCCGCAATGATGCGATAAGAGGATGGAGACAGAACAGCGGTGAGTGTCAGAACCGCTAATGAGAGAAGGCAAGAAATTTCGTCGATATTTTTGGGAATGTATGAAGGCACAAAAACTACTGACAGGTCATGGGGATGCGAGAATCATTCTGAACTCCAATGCAGGAAGGTGACACCATTACGTTACTCCAGGGGAAAAATGACACTACGAGATAACAAATGAAGAAGGAATAGAAATAACATATTCTACCTAACAAGGATGAAGGTGATTCAGAATCTATCCTACAATCTGAGGCATCCTCGTTTAGTATAAAGGGAAAATTCCAAAAAAAAAAAAAAATCTTATGAAAAGAACAAATCAACTATTCGAATTTACATAATCTCGGATTGGACAGCCATGATCAAATATGGAATTTGCACATCTGACAAAAACCTCACTACCCCTAATTCTTTTCTTATCACTTCCCTTATCGATGCATTTCCAGATCAAGTATATTAAATTGTGATTTAAGTATATAGAATGAGTACTGAAATATAAGAAAATTTTATATATGCAAATTAAACCCCTGAAACTTAAAAAAAAATGTGACTCTCCTTACTAATGTATTTTCAGATTAAATATAGTGAATTGTAAGTTGAATATAGGAAATTTTCAATAAAGTATAGAAAATATACATTTATGCAAATTAAGACGTATGAAATTTTAAAAATGGATCTCTTCTTACCAACACATTTACAAGTTAAGTATAGTGAGTTACAACTTGAGTATAAGGAATGGGCAATAAAATATATGAAATTCACACATTTGCAAAAGAAAGAAAGGTTAAATAAGTAAATTTATAACATTTTGAAATCACAGATTGATGCCTTCAGTCTGATTTGGAGTTTGATATATTCAAGATTCTGATTTATCATTTATATATTTTAATGATGTTTTTGTGGAATTTTCCATAATATAAACATTGACAATAATGAGAAAGGATAAAATAATTTAATAATGTGATTTGTAATGAAAATTTTTTTATCTCTACTTTATAAGTAGGATGAAAAGAGTGTTCTTTATATCATATCTCAAATTTATGATTTATCAATGTAAAAAAAAAAAAACTGTCCTTTTTTTTTAAAAAAAAAAAGAAATGCACAAGGTTGTTTTTTGGTTATGCCAGAAATATTAAAAAAAGTTCGTGAATTGAATTAAACTATTATTTTTTCAGGATTTGTAACAAATCTTTCAATTTATCCTTTTAGGAGTTTTAACTTGTGTATGATACTCCTCATCCTAAAAAAACTTGATACTCTAGGAACACTTTGGTATTTGACTTCGTTTTCTAAATATCATGAGATGATTAAGATTATTTATTGAGAAGTTAAGATTTTGGGTCCTAAATTAATTATTATCCTTTTTCTTTCATTCTACAATGTCATCAGTTTTTAAGATCTTTCTTTCTTTCATCATATATTAAAACCATACAAAAAAAAACTATTAAATATAAACATTCAAAAGGAGAATTTCTGATAGCCATTGGAGCTGATTATTGGAGCTTAAAGTCTTAAATGACTTACTTCTAACATAACGATTTCCCTGTGGAACTCATGACAATAAGGAGGTGTAATAAAAAAAATTCCAAAAGAATGATAAGGTAGCTTAGTTTATTTTTGTTGGAAAGCTAGCCTAATTGAATAAACGTTTTTAATAAAAAAAATTAGATATTATGAACTTAATTACACTTTTGTTAGTCTTGGTCAACTAGGATAATGTTGGAATGTAGTCCTTTGTTTTGCCATAAATGATGCTTTAATTAAACCAACTAAAAACTTGTAACTCAAAAGTTCAAACGGACATAAAACAAAAAAAAAAAAAAGCAAGCATGAAAGAAACTAAACTTTACTGATAATAATGACAACTTCAACCAGTATCCACATCCATCTGTCTTATGTCTTCTTAACATAGTATATGAAATATTGAAGGCGGTCGGAAAAACCCAATTAGGGGAACAAAATACATCCAATGAAGCTTTAGCAACCCAGTCAAACCACCAAATCTGCTTCCTTGTGCAGCTAAATACAAATATGGTTCTTATTTTCTAATTAGTTTCCTTGATTCCAACAAATTCTCAGGAATAGTCTCACATCTTCAATTAACTGGGGAAGGATTGTGATTGACATATTTAATCAGGCTCAAATTGAACCTCACCAAGTTGATTATACAATTTTAGTATCCCCATCTAGAAGCCACCCAAATAGCATCTCTTGCAACCTTTTTTATTATAAACATTGGATCAAGTAAGCATTTCTTTCCTTCCAAATCTGCCAAGAGTCCTAGCAATCAAAGCCTTTTTTGCCAATGAGATAAATTTAAATCACAGAAACATTTGGCAATCCAAGTATCCAACTCCTAGGCTCAAAATCAGTTATATGCTCGACATACTCCCAAACCATGCAGAATCTGCAGCTTTATTACTCCTAAACCAAGAGAAAGAAGAATAACCTGAAAAGGAAATTCTCTTAACTATTTCTAAACTTAATAGCATACTCTTCAATCTAGTGCTATTTGGACTATACTCCAGCCTAATATTTTCATTAATGAAGAGTATTGGTACTCTATATGGGACATTTTTTACAAGCTACTTTCACTCATGTCTGTTCTATATATAAGTTATACACTCAAAAATATAAAGTCTGTTTGAGATTATACTGGAGAATCAAGTTCATACAAGTTAGAAAATAAATTTTTATTGCTAATCCAAATAGGTACATGGTTTATCTACGTAAAACATTTTAAAAGTGACTCATATATATATATATAAGGGGTGGAGTATTAAAATATTGTACGACATTTTATAGCTTTAACAAATATTCTTCATTCTTATGTGCGTTGGTCAATATCCACTAATATGAGAAATTGTGGGTGTTAACTACGGATAAGAATGAAACTAAAGATATACCAGCACTAAGTAAATTTTTCATAACATCTAAAAGAACTATTTTTTTTTTTAAAAAAAGTAGTGATACATGTTAAAAAAATATATCTTACATTATGAGTATTTAAAAGAACAAAAATTTCAAAATGCCAAATTTGCTAAGGAAGGATAGAGGGCAGTCAATGATCCTCGATAGCATAATCGATGCATCAAACACAGAGAAGCACCACATGTTTTAATAAATCAAGAAGCGTGCTGTTCCTTCTTACCTTTTTTTATCATTTAAATTGCCAATTAATTAACTTTATGTTAATATACAATTTTACATTTATTTATTATTGTGTGAACTTTATATTCTTAGAATAGGATGTATATTCAACATGGGTAAAATTGAAAAGTTGTTAAATTTTAATATAAATTAAAATAGATGTAATGTTTTTTTTGATTTTGATAAAATATGTTAGAAGTAACTTATAAAATCTGAATATTGTGTTAGTTCTATTATATATACTTTTTTTTAAAACTTAACTCCTCAAGTCCTATTATAGGGAGAAGAGAAAATATTTTTTCTTGTTATAAGTCACTCATTAGGTTTATTATATAAATGTACAATATTAAATATAGTTAAATTTAAAAAG
>QFDD01007194.1:0-12582 GCA_006871305.1 Vachellia collinsii
TTTTTTTTTTTTTTTGTAATTTTGCAAATAAAGAGGAGTTAAATGGGGAAAATAATTAAACAACTCAATTTCTTCTGAAAAGACAATTTTGCCCCCGTGACACGGCACTACAGCAATAATGGTAGGTGTGACACAGTGCTGGAAAAGTGGGTGCTGGGAGAGGGCGGCATCTTTCAAAGTCCATAGCAGAAGATGAAAGGGAGAAAGGAGCCAAACCAAATCCATTATTTAAAGAAAAACACAAGAAGAAGAAGCAGCCCATTGGATATTGGTCTCTGTCATGGGTTGTGAAATGACAAGAATGCCCAATCTTATCCCTCCTTCCCCGCACTCGGTCCTCAACGTTCCCACTTGAATCACGGGTCGCTGTGTTTTCTTCTGGCTTAAGGGGAGATCCGTCTTTCTTGTTTCTCGCTTTTACCCTCATCATCATCATCATCACGCCAAAAGCCGTGTTGGTTCCATTATTCACGAATCACGACCCAGGAGGGAGGAAGGTGAGTGAAAAACAAAAAAACAAAAGAAAACAAAGCCCCCGAAAAAGAGCAATCTTGGATTCACAGGGAACTCGGCAAGGAAGGGTATAAATGTAAATGTACGTCACATCATGCATTTTGACTCTGCTATGGTGGAAGTGAAAAGAAGAGAGGGCCATGTCCGGTCTCTCTCTGTCTCTCTCTCTGGCCTTCGCAAACGCCACCATCGCAGACCAAAAATTAATTAAAAAAGAGTCTTTTGAATTGAGATCCCTAAGCCAAAGCCTAAAAACAGGGGACTACCAACAACAACATCAAGCTGCTGCAACAGGTCACAGCATCTCACAGACACAGAGGAACAGCATCATCCCATAATCCCCATTATACCTTCAATGCCCCTCGCATCTCTCTCTCTCTGACCCATTCTTATTGCTTTCTCTCTCCATGCAGAAGATACCAACAACAACAAATAGAATGAAAGAAGGAAACTTGGAAACTCCACGCATCCCTCCCACAATCAAAGGCCAAAGAGTCCAACTTTCTATATGTATCTCTCTCTCATCAATGGCCCAGCTGGACCAAAATTTATGAAGAAGGAAAAACAAAAAAGAAAGAATGGGAAAGGAAGAAAAGGGGGAAGGGTTAGATGGATGAATAGATAGAGATATAGATGTCTTCAAATGTCCTCCAACCAAACCCACCTTACCACCACTCCTACAACAGCAAGGCCAATCTCTCTCTTCACAGGCTATGTTTCCCCGAAATACCCTCCTGCAATCCCCCAAAAAATCCCATCTTCATCACGGTCTCTCTAAAGAACAATTTTTTTTCACCGAGTTATGTGGGCTTTTTGGGTTCCTTTGTCCTGGTCAGAGTTTTCACAGAGAAAACAGGGAAAGCGAGAACCTTCCTTCTACACCTCCCTTTCCTTCTCTCTCTCTCACTCTCACATTCATTGCTTCTTTCTTTGGCCTCTTTTCTTTCTTGTTATCTCTCGCCTTCTTCTTCTTTCATCTTCCCTTGCGTTTTTCTCTCGTTTATCGCTTTCCCTTTTTCGTCTCTGCGTTTTGCTGTGATACCTCGCTGATCTGACGATGAAGAAGATGAAAGGGGTTGTTCCTATGGAGTCTTCATATGCTTCGTACGAAGATCAAAGGGCGAGGCGAAGGCATCAGAGCCTCTTGCAGGACTATGAAGAGTTGCTGATGGTAAATATTTCGTCCGGTTTTTGTAGATTCAGGAATTTCTTTAGGGTTTCGTTAGATCTGGCGGTTTCTTTCAAATCTTTGTGTATTTTGACGATTCTGGCTTTGTTCTGTTTGTCATCCGGAAAATTGAGGGTCTGTTGGATATAACGATGACTGGATCTATTGTTCCAATTCGCTTGATCGTTTTCTCTCTCTCGGAGGAATTACTTGCCTGTTATCTTGTAAGAACGAGTTATGTTTCGATCTGGTGGCATAAGGCTGGAAAACAACTATTGACCTATTATATAATCCTTATGCCCCAATTTTAAAATTTTCTAGTCTCTGTACTACCAAATAAAATTTCTCTCCGGAATTCCTATGGTGGTGGAACAAAGTGGTTTTATGATCAACAGACAGTCAGTTTCGTCAATTTTTCTCACCTGAAAATTGCTCTGTCCATGAAATTTCCCTGTTCAAATATGTACTTTGCGTAGAGAAAGTTGAGAATTTCCTAGTTAATTGGCTATGTGTTGGTGTTTTATCTAAACTTTTCCTGAGATTTTTGACCTTAAACTTGGGCCTTAATAGTTTTGTTTCCAGGATAGGTAGTGATCAATTGTTATACTATTGCTAGTCTTTTTATTTGTTTGGACTCATCCTGTAAACAAGCTTTGTCTAAAGGATGGTTACTGTGCTTAGCTGTCTGTTAATCTCTAGTATTCTAAAATATTTTTTCTCATGGGTAAACTCTTCAGAATCAGGTTTCATGCCATTGACTTGGAAGGAAATTGAACTATTGAAATAATGGGTGTTGAATATATGCAGGAGACAGATGACACAAGAAGGAAACTGGAGATTATGAAAGAGAAAAAGTTGATATTGGTAGCTGAAGTTAGGTATGGTCTTTTTAGAGTAGTTAACATTTGTGTCTTCATAACCTGAGATTGCAGGTTTGTTATATCCATGTGGAGTTTATGAGCTTATCATCCTCGCTATTTCTCTTGAAACTGCAGATTCTTGAGGCGACGATACCAATACTTGATGCAAAACCCTTTGTCAAAACCTGAACTGAAGCAAGATGTTTCACAGTTACAAAAGGTTAAAAACCATGCACAGTTACAAAAGGTTAAGGCCCGTGCACCAGCTGCCTCGAAGGGAAGGAATTACAGTAAGAGGGACCTTGCGTTGCTCCCTCCTGTTCCTTCGTTTTCGAATCCCAAAGATAGGATTCCAAATGGGGTTGAGGTCACACTGCAGAAGCCTGCTCCTGGGTTTGATTTAAACCAGAATGCTAGGACTTCTGGTGGAAAGGATGCTTTTCTTCATGGCTCTGCTCCAATGCTTGACTTGAATCAGATGGATAGGATTCACAGTGGGAAGGAAGCTACAAAGAAGAGTATTACTCCATTTTTTGACTTGAACCAGATTTCGGTAATTAATTTGTACATGCTGGTGTTCACATCATGAGTTGTCTGTGTTTCATTTCAGTGAGGCTTATCTATAGATTGTATCTGTCTTGCAGAGAGAAGAGGAGGAAATGCAGGGTAGTGTTGAGCCAATGAAGATTGAGGAACCAAAGAAAAGCACATTGAGAATGCTAAGCGATGACGACATCAAGTTATCTATTTGCAGAAACATCGGGGACGGATCAAACCGGGCCGGGAAGAGGAAGATCACATGGCAAGATCAGGTGGCTCTAAGGGTTTAGTTTGATCCAAGTGCCTTAGGCCAAAATTCCTTTCCTTGTGGAATTTTTAGTGAGCCTTTGATGTAGCTGCAGGTTTTTTTAACATTTTACTGATCATTCTAGTTTCTATGTCTCTTGTAAAGATAAATATAGCATCACATGTTCAATGTTCAATACACATATATAAGGTGAAATGGGAAATTTATGCTTAGGAGTCACAGCTCCGCTCTCTGATTTGTCGTTTAATGTATAGTTTCTTGCTTCTTACTACTCGTTTTTAGGGGTTGGGGCCGGTTTGTTGTCTATAATGTTGAATGCCATTGAGTTTTCTTAGAAACTCAGCATTGGCATCATCTCTATAGTTGCCATGAAACTATGAGATGCAGGATTCTCCAATTTGGCTGTCACAATTTCTCATGCACCAAAATTGAGCATAATATTGTATTGCGTGCAAACTACAGAAGTTGCTTGGAAATTGGATCAAGGCTCGGAAGGGTAAAACCATTTTCGGCTAAACCCATGGCAATCACGCCTACACGTGTACACCATGATTCATTCGATTATTATTCCTTTGTCTTTAATATAAGATATATTTAATTAATTTTTGTAGATTAAGAAATTAGATGAATTACTTAATATAACAAATGTGGAATGGTGTCTTTAAACTATTTCTGTATGATATTAGAATCTGGCCCCATCCAAACAAGGTAAATAGTGTTAAACTACCCCTCGCCTCCCCTCCCTCTGTTGAGCCAAACAGACCCTGAAGCTCTTCATTTTCCCTCCATATTATTGTCCCTTTATGTTAATTTTAACTTTAGAGCATGTTTGAAGGAAGAGGCTAACATGCATTAAAAATATAAGGACTAAAACCAAATATTGTTAAAACTAGTTTTTCTACCATCAAAATTGATCTCATCAATTTGAAGTAGATATGAATCTAAATTTACTAGTCAGAAGTTTTTTGGCTGTCTACGACTATCAAACAATTAAGAGGGCGCCAAATTGAGAGCCATCAATTCTTAAACCATAGGTGTTAGTCCAGGTCTACACGTGGATTCTTGTTTTTGCTTTTTGTGGAGAATCAAAGTGAAGCCGAGAATTGTGAGGTTAATAGGCTTGAAATTAAGTCAACTGTCATATGTTAAGATCATCGGCGGTGTTACACATCACTTGGAGTAAAAAGCCTAAGAAGTATCCCGTGTCTGATTAATTCAACTAACTAATTGCACAGGATATGCCAGCAACTACAGGACATGCAGCATATATTTGTGTGTGAGATCCTAGTTCTTCTCCCACCACCCTACAAACTCTAGATTATTCAGCCGGAGAGGATTTACCATCTAGAAAACCTTCCACCGCCACCACTCAATCCCTCATCATTTGGGCAACCATCTGCATGTTTTGTCAATAATGGAGTAGCTTCTGATTCTGCGACGGATGTGCTAGGAGGAGCGGCACTCATTGGTGTTTTGACGCGATATCTTTAATCGGTTGGTGTGTTTTCTCCCCCACCTATGGTTCTCCATCCCGACCATGGAGAAAGATCCAACTTTGCAGAGTTCACACCAGAACTTAAATCCATTGTTCACTGCATTTGGCATTGTTACCTTTTGTTCTGTTTCAGTCACGTTCAGTTTCTCTGAATCTTCGGTACCTCGGATTTTATCCACAACAATCTCCTCATCTTTGGCTTTGACTTCCACAAGTTTGCCTACTTCCACTGTCTGATTTGTGTCTACCTCAGTCACTTCAGCTTGGGAAGCATTTGGTTTTATCACCTTTTCTGTTTCAGTCACATTTTGCTTCTCTGAATCATCTGTATTTTGGATTTTCTCCACAATCTCCTCATCTTTGGTTTTGACTTCCACAACAAGATCTTTGCCTACCACTGGCTGATTTGTGTCTACCCATGTCACATCAGGTTGAGCCTGAGCATCAAGTTTTGCTTCTAGATCCGAAATTGTAGTAGTAGTAGTAACGATTTCAGTCAGCTTCTTCGGGGACTGTTCGCTGTTCTTTGATGGATATGATGGGCTAGCACTCGTACTCATACCGATCTTCTGAATTCTCCTTTGCGCAGATTCCCTGGCCTTGTGCTTTCTACCTTCAAAGTGTTCGATCAAAGATTTCTCACTTGTGACACTAACACTACATAATGCACAGCTCCAGTCATCCTTTGGTTTTTTCTTCATAACAACTGGTGAATGCTCTGTGTCATCATCATCAGGATCAGCACCTTGTGTTACAGCTTTCCTCTTTTCTCTATAAACATCTGGGTTTGGCCGAGCCTGTAATAAGATATCCAAACATAACATAAAAGGGAACTTATGTGATATTATCAATAGTCCACTGATCAGTGTGAGCGCTTCAACCTATCAAAATGAACTATATGTTCTTCTGTGAATAAAAGCAAGACATGAACATATTGATTAGACATGATTCCATTAGAAGCTAAAGCCATCAATATCCAAATCTACAATGAATAAAATAGCAGTATTACCATAGAGTTTCAGCCAAGCAACTATGAAATGAAGTTGCAAATTGTAGAAACAGAGGAGACCCAAGATTAGCGAAAGGTCTTGTTGATATTTGTTCCATTTTGCGGCATATTAAAATATCCCTTGTTTCTGAAATTCTCAACTTCCACAACTCATGGCAAGGATGAAAAAGCGTGTGTGTGTGATAAGAAAATTTGAACTAAAGACGAAACCTTTGAAAAAAGATTACAACAATATTAACACTGACCAACAAGTTCTTCAGCATTTATACGTATGAACTTCATATTACATTGGGTCTAAGAGCAAGAAGAAAAACACGCAAAGATTAACTACATAGTACTTCTTCCAATTCTAAATATAAGATATTCACACTAAAAACAAGGTTTTATATTTAGGACCGGATGGAGTATTTCATTTCCCCTAGAAGTTCTAACCATCCAGCTACATAGGAACTCTATTCCCAGACCAAGCCCACATAATAGCAGAGGAAGGAAACAAGGGTTTAAAGAATTTGGATACTCTTCAATATTATGCCAAATACAGTCATGAAAATCAAATACAGGGACGAATGTCACTGCTTTGACTTTGTCCTTCACCACTTATATTCGGTACAATAAAGCTCCTAATTTCTCTAACCAACCTATTCTTAGAGGATAGTGTTGTAAAAAGCTCAAGTGCACTAATTTAGTTCTGAAGTTGATAGATGAAGTTTTGGTGAATTGAACACATAATATTCAAAACCATACATTCACCTTTCTTCAGGCATGAATTGGTACATTGTGTTCAACTTCACCAACATCACATATCATCGGTTCATAGTATAATAACAATAACAAGTGCACAAGTCATCCATTGAATCAATAGCTAGATATTCACATATGACCTTTTGGTACATTGTGTTCAACTTCACCAACATCACATATCATCGGTTCATAGTATAATAACAATAACAAGTGCACAAGTCATCCATTGAATCAATAGCTAGATATTCACATATGACCTTTTGGCTTTTCTCCATGAACCCCAAAACATAATATGCACATAGCACAATTATCAAGATCACCCCAAAGAATAAAAAGGCTCCAACAACACATGGGGCCTACCCATTCTTAAAACATTATACCCCTTTCCTTTGCAATAAGATTTATTTTTTGCCGTTATGGCACGGTAGTGCTGGTGGGACGACGAAGCCCCGATTTTTCATTATCATATGTGGGGTCTAAGACCTGAAGATCTTGTACTAGAGAACCACCAAGCTACAAGAAGACTCTTTAAAAATGAAAAAATAAACCTCCATTTCACATAAAAACATAAACAAGCAGACAAAAAGGAAATTGAAACGAAAAGAAGAAAAAGATAAACTTAACAGAGACTAACCAGCATGATCAGTTTATCCATGTTAACCTTAGGATCGGCAGGTTCAACGGAGGAGATTGTCTGTCGCCTGATTCGCTCCTCAAGTGACCGATTATCAAAAGAAGGATTCGACCCTATGGCAACTTGCTCATCAAGCAAGAACTTTTCTCCCAAACCCCGACGGAATGCCAGCTCTCTCTCCAGCATCAGCTCCCTTCGTACTTCCTCCTCCAACATTCGCCTCCTCACTATGTCACCGGAGATTATCTCTCGCCTGATTCGTTCTTTCTCCAGCAGCCGTAGCATATCTTCGCCGGCGGCGTTCGGATTCAGCATTTGCCCAGCGTTCGGCACCGGAACTATACTCGGAAAACCCCCTGACACGCACAATCAAATTTCGGACGTTAAACGGATCAATATCAGAGCAAGAAAGATCAACTTTCTCACCCTCGAGCGAAACATTTCAGACAGAGTGGAATGGGAGCAACAAATGAGGGTCCTGAATATACAAACCCTGCAACAAAGATGGGTCCGAGAAGTGGGTTTGCATCGGAGAAGGGAATTGAAATGACGACGTCTTGAGATCATCACCACGAAAGTTGAAGTCCATTGGACATTGAAGAAGCAAAGCTCCGGTGTTATCTATCAGAGGCTCCAAACTTGGGTTGGGGGTGGTGGAAGATAACGAAATACTATACAATACAAAATGCGTGTTGGTTCTGGATGAGAGCGCGAGGCATTGAGCGCGTTTACAACACGCGCCGGTATGGGAAGCGTTTTTACCTCCTGCTGGAAAGAAAGCTTCCAACTTTGTAGCAAAGAAAGGTGATTCGTTCTGAGAGGCTGGTTTTCGCGTAACTTAGCCACGTAGGTGCATAACTAAGGAAATTGTGGCAGCTTTATACTTAATTTTATATATTTTATAATATCCTAATTTTAATATAACAATCAATTAAAAAATTAATTAATTATAATATATACATACATATATATATTCTGAAATAATTATGTATATTATTATGTTATATATAAATTTATAAGTCAGGCTAATTAGTTTGAAGAAAAATAATAAATATCTTAGTTTATTAGTTTTTTTAATCTCCCAGAAAAATTAACTAACTCTTATGTTAAGAATCGAAATATATAGGATAATTTTCTGTGTAATACTAAGCTAAACAAAGTTTAAAACTAAATGAATGTTTAGATTAATTTATTTTTATTAATCTTACATATTAGCCTATTTTAACTAATTTTACAAAGTTTTAAGTAAATATGTTGAAGGGTTCTATCATGATTTACATACAAATATTTTTATAAGAATTTTTAATATAAAAAGTCACATGAAAATACACGCACACTACCCAAGCTAAACAAGTTCAAACCTAATATTGTTTCAGAAAATCCATTTTAATCTTACAAATAATATTTTAATCAATTTTACCTCTCATAACTTTTGCTCTAACATACTATCTCTCGTTCTTACTGAGCACTCATCTCCTATCATACTAGACCAGATTGATACAAAACCCAATGTTTTGTTTAGTGTAGATTTTAGGTTGTATAAGACAACCAAAGGTTTGATCCAATTCAATATTAACACAAAGTTGATTTGGACTAAACTAGTCCGCCTGGATCTTAATGATTTTTTTCTTTGTACAAGAGGCAAAATTTTAATCTAATAATAAAAAAATTGATATAAAAAAAATTAAAACCATATAAAATACATTTTAAAATATTAAAATTTAAGTATAAATCGATAATATTTAACATTTAACAATAATAAATATCATTATTAACATTAAAAATTTAAAAAATAAATAAATAAGTAAAAAATAACTTGGGTTATATTGCCTCAGATCAACTTGTCTAAATACTTGATCTTAAATCCAGTTCAACTAGAGCAGTCAGTCCAGTATAGTTTAACTTGATTTCATTATATTATTTATTAGAATTGGATTAAATTTGAACAGAAAACTTTGGGTTGTATTAAACCAGTGGATTTTTGCACATCCTACGTTTTTATTACTAATCCAAACAAGCATAATATAAAGGTCAAACAACCTTTTTTGAGGTCAAAAAACTAAATAAATTACTTAATTAATACATATGTTAAAATACTTATGTATATAATTAAATTATATATCAATTTATAAGTCAAGCAAATAAGCATAGTAAAAAAAATCTGACAGAAACAGCCTATTCAGGCCTAAAACCAGTGAAACAAACATCGGTTCAGATGGTTGATGAACTGGTGACCGATTTATTTTAAAAAATACTCCTTCAAGGTTAAAAACACTGAAAAATGGAATTAGAGTGTGTGATTAATTAATTTTTAAAACAAATATGGTAATAAAAGTAGCTTTTAATTATCTATTTAAACAAATTTATTCATGAGATTGACCCTAGTCTGACTCCGTATTGACCCTGGTTTGATCCATCAACCCTTGAACCACTATCTTATCCAATTCAATACTCGATCCCGTTTTTTTAACCTTGCAAATAGGTTCGGAGAAAAGTGATAATCATATTAGTTAATTAACTTTTTTAATATCTTTAGAAAAAGGCATAGTAAAAAAAACTGGAGTGGATTGGTCAGAAACC
Source organism: Vachellia collinsii (assembly GCA_006871305.1). Classification (NCBI taxonomy): domain Eukaryota; kingdom Viridiplantae; phylum Streptophyta; class Magnoliopsida; order Fabales; family Fabaceae; genus Vachellia; species Vachellia collinsii. The sequence goes on from QFDD01007194.1 coordinate 9,809, forward strand.
AGCGAACCGACCATTGGTTCGGTCCGGATGACTGTTGAACCACAGATTGGGTCAACTCAATCAAACGGGTTGGATTGATAGTTAACTGGTTTGCCTCTTTTTTAAAAAAAAAACTTAAAAGCTAAAACCACTGAAAAATGGAACCATAGTGGGATAATGTGATTCGTCAATTTTTTTTTTAAAAAATATGGTAACAAAACTAGTCTTTAATTCTTTATTTTCTATTTGAACAAATTTATTCATGAGAACGTAAGATAAAATTAATTCATTTTATTCCAATTGTCGTTGTTACCGATATTTAATTAAATTCTAAAAATTTAAAATATGGGTAAAATAAAATAATATTGTAGGTTTTACCTATTAATGTTTTAAAATAAAATATAATATATTAAATTATATTATTTTAATATAGGTGGTATAACTTCGGTTTGATCCCAATCTAACTCATCAACCTTTAAATCACTGTTTAATTTGATTTAATGTTTGGTCTGATTTTTTAAAACTTGGAAAAAGGTCAAATAACTTTTGTATTAATGATTGAAAATAACATCTGTATTAATTGTATTTGTATATAGTAAGATAGTTTCTATCAAGACGGGTAACTTCAATGTATATGTTTAAGGGGAATATTTTAGAGTAATCAACACTAATAAATTACAAATAACTAATTTAACAGGTTTTTTTATATTTTTAAATTAGTTATCCACTTATTTTATCTTATTCTCACATGCCAAGGAAAGCATTAAATTCATTAAATTTTTACATATGCCCTTATTAAAAACTTAATCTCTCTCCACATTTACAAATCATTCTTATCATTCCTCTTCCTTCTCTTTTCTCAATAGAAATTAAATTTAATTGAGGCAAAATTGAAAAAAATCATTAATTACCCCCATAAGTGACTCTCATTTGGGATCAAATTTTTGTATTACAAGTAGACTTACATGTAGGATTAGAAAAGGCCTCTTTTATATGGTAAATTCTAATCTGTATACTTTATGGGTTGAAAGGATATGAAATGAACCCTCCTTATTTCTATGTATAAAAAAAATGTCATCCACGTTTTAAATATAGACTTTTCACCTATCAATAATTTATACAAAATTATAATGATAGTAACATTCATTAAGAGAATTCACCCAACATTTGATTCTCCATGATCTGAACTTTAAAAGCTGTAGCATTTTTTAATGGAAAAGGAAAAATTCAAAAAGGGGCTTTCTCTGAAATATCAATCAATGCATTCCAAAAGCCGAATCCGCCAAGTATTGTCCTTTTGATTTGGGTAACAAATAAGGTATAAGCAACAATTTTACTTTATGTCCCTTCTCATCAAGATTCAGAGCCGATAGGATCAATCTAAATAGTTTTTATTTAATATTTTATAAAAATATCATTTAAATACTAAATTATTACAAAAATATATATATATTAACTCATTATCGCAAATAACTAACTTAAGAATTAAATTTAATAAAAAAACTGAATAAATCATAAGGATAAGCTGACTAATTGTGTAATAATGCTTTTAAAATAATTTCTATTAATAATTAATTAATATTCTAAAAACAAATGTAGTTGGGGGTAAATGGGTAATTCACCACTTCCGTAATGTAGTCGGAGACAAATGTTGTGGGCCCCTAAAGTCCAAGTTAAATAACAATACCATGCAAATTGAAACTTAAAGATGAAACTTTAACCAATTTCTGTTACAGTTAGAAAATTAAGTTAATCGGTATATAATTTTTCTCATGTACGTAATTCATAATCCATAAATTACGTTGAAAAAATAGTTTTTAAAGTTAATCTAAACAGGGGTTAATAAGCCTATTTAAGATGAGATAAAACTCATTTTATATTCTTATATTATAAACCATATATTACATTAAAAAATGATGAAATTGATGGGCAAGCAACCTCTCCTTCCTTCTCATCTTTTTTGCTCATAGAATCATTACATCAGTATTGAATGGTTTAAATTTAGTTTTCTTATATGATTATTATTATAAAAAAATATGTATTATTATAAAAAATAACTAATCAAATTTAAATTGATAGATCTTAGTTTAGTACGAATAATTTAATTAATCCAATGAAGAAAACAAAAAAAAAATTCAGTTGTTCCTCTGAGTCTCTCGAATATGAATATGCGACTCAATGTCTAGTCCTATGGTGGAGTTTTTTTTAAAAAAAGCTTTAAAGAATATTGAATAATAGGTAAGTTGTAAATATATGATTGGTTTGATAATTATTAGTAATTGTATTTACTATTTAGTATTTGAAATATTTAATTTTCGATGGTATGAATATAAAATAAGATTTATTTTTAAATTTTTTCTATTTTGCACCGTTTAGCTGTTGAGTTGATTTCGATTTGACTGATAAGATATTACGCATAAAAAATCAGATGTTATGAAGAAGGAAGGAAGAGAAATTTCCTGTTGCCCCGAAAGTGTGGGGTCCAGTGAGCAAAAGCTGAAAAGGAGAAAGATTAATTGGCGAACGATGAAGCAAATCGAATCCTGTTTTTTTCCTCATAACTAGGGATCAAGTTCAGTCCTTCCGCTGACTCTCGAATATGCCGACTAGTTGTGAAATCCTCTGCGAAATACTCATCGCCGTGTTGCTCCCCCCTCTTGGGGTTTGCCTGCGCCATGGCTGCTGCAGCGTACGTCTCTTTCTCCTCCTTTCTCTCTTTCCAAGCCCTTCATTTCTTGATATTAATTCGCCGAGTTTCGCCATTTTTGTATTGGTAGCGAATCATCGTACAAGTG
>QFDD01007196.1:0-15149 GCA_006871305.1 Vachellia collinsii
TTTGACTGAGCTGTAGCTGAGAAACTGAATTGCAGCGATAATCCTCAAATAAACACCCTATCACTTGCTTTCTCCATTCAACCACCAATTCAATATTCCAATTTATACACAAAAGTGAATAATTCTTTTTACAAGGCTTTTTAGAATCTCCTCTATTTAATTATTTCTTTCTCTCTTCAATGATAATTAAGGTGGGGGAAAAGTAATGAATCGCTACCTTGAGTGATAAGCTAATGATTGATCACTAATTTTTTGTACATTGCCAGCTTGCTGCTATAAATTAAAGAGATATTTTTCTCAAATGCACAATCTTCACATTGGAGTAAAAATTTTAAAATTCTATATTGGTAATATTTTTTTTTTATCTTCCTGTTGGAGACAATAGTATTCCATGCACTATGAGGCATTAAAGTGAATTGGTCTATCTCCGCTTTTTCATTTTTCGGCAAAGAAGCAAAGCATATGCTAGATTGAAGATTCTCAAATTTTAATTATTAGGTTAAGCAAAAGTTGGTCCGCTTGTTAATCAAACCAATGCGAATACTGCATTACTAGGTAACCTATTAGTTGTTTTAATATCATGAGACTGGTGACTATTGTAATAAAATAATGGATTAAAATGCTTCCTTACGGTTGGCAACATAGTTTAGTTGCAAATTTTTAAAATTTAACCACAAATTTCAAAATATAATATGTTGCAAATAAGTCATAAATTATGGAAGTGTTGTAAATTATATTTAGAAACTACTTTGCTGTAAATATTAATTACTAATTTTTAAAATTTAACCACAGATTTGCCTTTTGGCCAAAAACGAAAACTACAGATTTTACTGATTACATTCGTACATCAACACTGAGCATGCGTGGTGCAGCGAGTAGTGGGGATATTTCTACAAGTAAAGATGGGAATTAGGGCCGGTCTTACAGAGTCTCGGGCCTAAACGGGCTGGATTCCCACCCTTTTCTCAAGCCCGGCCCTCGGGAGGTCGGGCTGAGGGCCGGTCCGTGAGCCTCAGGCCCCTTTTGCTATTTTTTTAAATACAACATTAAGTTTAACACTAATACAATTCCCTTCTTAAAAAACATAGAAAGTCGTATCTAATTATTTAAATAACTACATCGACAATGATAAATACTACTTTGAATGTCTTAAACTTAAGTTCACAAATCATTTTTCTTCATCACTATCTCCAATTTCAAGGATAGTTGAATTTGATTGAGCTTTATTAGAAATTGGCTCAGAAGGCTCTGCTTCAGCAAGATAAAAAATATCAAGTATTTCATCCATAACACCACCACCACCATCATTTTCGGTCTTTGGCAAAGTTGGACATGAAAATTATTTTCAGTAGTAGTCACATGATTTATAATTAAAAGTACGTTTAAATGTTATTAATGTAATAAATAAAATGATAGAATAAATGTTTATATTCATTCCTCAATTTTACAATTCCACACCTAAAGTTTGTCAGTCATGGGTCAACCCGCGGGTCATGGGTCGGCCCATGGGTCACATGTATGTTTAACATATTTTCACTTTATTCAAATAGATCAAGTTAAAATAATATATTTTTAATTTTGGTCTTTAAAAAGTAGTTTATATGTGACAAACAACATAACAAGTTTGATATTAAAATTAGAAAAAAAAAATAAGGATTTAAGGAGTGAAAATATGTATGTGTCTTGTGTTTGTCTTTATATAGCACATACAATAACTGAAAATAAGTATTTGATTTGAAAAGATTTCTTTTACAATTTGAAGGAAAAAAGGAAGTTGTTATAATATGATATATTAGATAAACGGTAAAAAAATAGGAAGAATAAAGAATGTTCAAAGTTAAAAAAAAAAATTGACAGTCTAAACGAGCTGGCCCTTTTAGGTCCGACTCCTTTTTTTAATACTAAATTACAGACCCGGCTTTCAATTTAAATGGGCTTAATTGGGCCGTCCCAACGGGCTCGGCCCATTTTCCCGACTCGGGCCAGCCCATTTTCCCGGCTCTACTAATAGGCGTCGACCAAAAAATTATAACATATTACTAGCTTCCACATTGTTTACTATGATGAAATCCCTCTTCTAATCAAATAAATTAATAAATAATAAACACATTATTCTAATGATCATGTTTATAATATATCATGCATACACAATTTCACACCGCAACTTTTGCCTACAATTCTGATAAATAAATGCGACGAATTGATGAAGGAGGAGAAACAGCACGTAAAATTCAAAATTAGCAAAGAAATTAAAGATTAATTTACAAAAATTTCTTGAAATATCACAAGAGATAATTGACCTTATGCTTTGATAAATCACACCGAATGTTTTCTCCTTCGAACCACCAACACCATATTCTAATATTTATACGCAAAAAATTTATAACCCGTTTGGTTCAAGTACATGAAAGAGAATTACATGTAATGCTGATGCATTCTGTTGATTACATTGTTTGGTTGATATAGTAATGTAATCGAATGTAATCCTAATTACAATGGATTACGTCAAATCAGGTAATCCCCATTACATAGCTTTAGCTATGTAATCCGAATTACAGCTTGTATGAATTAACATATGGGTACTTGTATATTTCATAATCAGTATTTATACATTTATATCATTTATTTTTAGTCTTGATAAAGTTAAAAAGTTTATTTTCCATTTTTTTATTTTTTATAAATAAAATATAAATTCTATTTCATGATTCTTTGATACCATACCAAACAAATGCTATGTAATCATAATTACATTACATTCTCATCCATTACATTTCATTGCATTCCCGTGAACTCCGTGAATTAACTGGACTATTAATAATTGTTTTGCAAGGTTGTTTAGAATCTCCTCTCATTATTTTTCTCTTTATCTCTTCTTCTTCCACAAGGGAAATAAAAAGAAGAACTGAAACGTTAAATGGTGTGTAATAAGCTAATAATAGGATTACTAATTTCTTGTGCATTACTGCTATAATTTAAAGAGATATTTTTCTCAAATGGACAATCATATCTTTTGTACCAATCCGCATTTTGGAGCAAAGATGCTCTGTTGTTGCTCCTGTGTTGCATTAGATTTAGATGCATTGGATTTGTTCTATCTGTACAATTGATGTCTTTAAAAATTTATTGGTTACAAAAATTATTTTTGTTATATTATGCCCTTTAAAAACAAAAAAAAAATTAGAGTCGGAAAATTGAGTAAACTTCAAACTGTTGGGCTATGTGGTGATTTTCTAAGGGAAACACCTTATCCCTCTATACGTGAATTATAAATTACTTGTTGATTGGATATCCATGATTCTCAGGCTAAGTATATATGCATGCATGCGTGAAGGGAAGCTCATATTGGCGTTTGCCTATATACGCATTTGAGTGGACCGACACTGGTGTTACTCCCTCTGCTAGGGTTTCCCTTCCCTTTTGCTAGGGCTAATTTCTCGTGTTGTCGAGCTTAGAAGATAGGCCCTTAATGATGGAAACTTAGTTATTATTGCTCTTAAAATGATATTGAAATTTGAAATTATTTAAGTCTAGATAAAACTCTAAACAATCACTTAGGTCTAATTTTCTAATTGGTGAAGACTTGCTTTGATCAAATTTAATTAAAACCTTTTAAAACATTGTTGAAAACCATTTAGAGTGCAATCGAATGAATGATGCCAATGCTCTCAATGAATGCAATCACAACTATAAAAAACAAGTAAATAAATTAATTATCAATAATCACTGACAATCAATCAATATCCAATATAAATCAGCATCCAGTTCAATACATAGTCTAATTACAAGATTTATCGATCAATAATCAATATTTACATAGCAGTAGAAATCCCTAAATCTAGAAACATTCAACACTTCTTCAAACATGAAACTAGACTAAGAAAACTCCTTTAGTGTATCAATGAGTTTAAACTTTGTCCTCCATCACAAAGAGATTAAAGGATTTAGCCTCTCATCGCTCCAAACATGTTGCAATCACTCCAAATTTTTGATTTGCCATGAAGGAAGCCGAAAACAGGATGAATGTATGGAGAAAAAGATGGTAGAAGTGATTTGATCGGTTTGAAATTGCGGAAAAGGGTAGAAAAATGGAGAAAAGTAGGAGATTGATAGGTGGAATGAGTGGATGCTTGAGAGAGAGGTGGTTAGGGCTCTTAGTTGTAGATCTGCAGAATGAGAGCATGGTTTTTGCGGTTGCTCTCTCCCATATATGCAGTCCGTGAATGACATAATCCAAAATGCATAGTTTCACTAACACTTGTTGATGTCGTGACTTGAAACACTGACGTCGCATCCTAGGAATAGGCAAGTCGCGACCTATGACAATGATGTCATGACTTGGGACAAAATGGACAACTTCTAAATATATCCAAGTCATGACCTGAGACTGATAGGTCGCTACCTGGGAACATAGAGGCACCTCCAAAATTGCATTCCTTGCTCTCAATGAACTTATGGCTCTTTTCAATGCTCCATATTGGGTCCTTAAGTCTCGTTCAAATGCCTGCAAACAAAAGCAAAAGGCTTTGTAAAAATTAAACAAATTAAAGATCAAGACATTTATAATTTGGATGAGATAAGTAACCCATTTTTACTCTTAAATCAATAACATGCAATGAATATATCAATATAATCAAGAATGGTATAAATTCATGCAAAATGAAGATAAAGAATGATTAATCATAATAGAGAGTTCCGAAGTTATGTCAAACGTCAACTACGAATATAGAGATAAACATTCGTTGAGGTTGATAGGAGGGTGCATTGAGAATTGCCAAGTTGGTTTTCACGACGAATACACAATGATAACAACTCCCATCCAGTTGATTTGACATATCTTGCAATTGGCCCGCTTTAGCATGCGAAAAGGTTTATAGCATTCTACACGGTTTCACGCGATCAAGACTCTTTCACCCAGAATTCCAAGGTTGCATGCTCTCTAGGTGCTTGACCATTAGAACTCCTAGTGGATTACGTCTTAGGCTGGTCTTGTCTATTAGGCTTTGGAATGGTCAGGTCCAAATCATTTTTTGGGCATATAAGTGTTACAAAATTTTAATTAAAAATGTTTTACAATAGAGAGTATTCCCCATTTCCTTTAACTGAATCACATTGTTTGAAAGTTGGTCAGAATTTTGTTGGAGAAAATCAAGATGTAAAAAAGTGTAATTTTTTTGGTCAAAAATACCATATTTATGTGAAAGAGAAAAATTAAATACAATAATATGGGTAATTTGATTAATTAAATGGAGGTAAATGAGAAATAAAAAAAATAAATAAATTTTATATTATATGATTTCTTTTCAAAAAAATAACGAGTTAATACAATCTTTATCCCTTAAATTTTCCTTCCATTTAGTTTTAATCTTCAAATTTACTAATAGTGATTTTAGTTCTTCAAATTTTATTTTATTTAAAATATTAATTTTTATAATTTAATAAAAATATTTATTAACCATTTTACTTTTTGAAGATTTAAAATTATTGATTTTAAATCTGAGGATAAATGAAATATTGGATTAAACCCCAAATAATAATTTATTTCCAACGCACTGCAGAGTGGATTACGAAGCAAGACGACGCGCAACCTAAAGCTAGCGCCAAAGGAAATAGAATTTCAACCACCGTTTCGCCTTCGCGCGAAGGCGAACAATGGAGCACCGGCGAAGTATGGAGCCTTCCCCGCCAAAGCCACCATCACTGAAATCCGGTTCCCGATTCAACAAATATAGCATCTGGAAAGACAAGGTCGTTTTCTGCGAACATCATCACTCTGCTTGTCTGATCGTATATACGAATATCACTTAGATCTTATTTTCGTTAATTGATTGATACAAGTTCAACTTATGTTTAATTCTCATCCTTTAACTTGTTACGGTCTTGTTTGTTAGTTTGTTTTTTTATGCAACGTGTCCTTGAAGAAGATAAAACGTGAATTGTTTCAATTTGTAGTTGAGGGAAAGTTGCTATAAGAGAGTACGAGAGGACAGAACCCGATTGCTCTGGAAAATGAGGCTGCCCACTTCTCAGTCATGCAAACAAAATCAAGAGGTTTGTTTCTCTTTGTCGTTTGACATTGTCTTGTTTCTTTCTTAAATTTGAAAATGATTTGTCGATGATTTTGTGGACATTAGCTTGATTTCTCATCTGCTCTTTAGTCTTTACCCATGGCAGCTAATTGCTTCCAGTGTGATTTGGATAATATGGTTATGCTACTAAAACCAAGTAACCAACTTCTTTTATTTTGGGATATCTTGATTGTTAGTGGCTTATCAAGTGATTCACTGCACTCCACATTGTGGTATAATCAATACTCTATCTCATCTATATTTTTCTTAAGAAACAGCCATTATTTTGGATGTAACATTGAAAGAAAGATTGAGGGAGCATCATTGCTAAGGTATGGCCTCATGTCTGAACTAGAAAAATGACCTGTACCATGCTAAACCAAAGTGCTATCAGCCTTGAGATTGTTCTGATTCAAACTGTTGCACCCTCCAGGTCTTGGTTTTAGATTCCCAACCATGTGTAAGGCTGAAATGCTATTTATGGGTCAAACATTCTTGATGATTACATGCATTCTTTTCAAATTTTCAAACTCTTATAGTATAATAGAATTTTCAATTCAGTCCCTTTGGTTCCACTTTCACTTTCCTGCATTTTCTCAAATCGGTAATATCAAATCATTGTTAATGGAGCATTCAGTTGTGAACATAAATTGGTGCCATTTAACCATATCTTCACATTTTGATTCTTGGAGTTGACAGGGATTAATGTGATTCCCTTTCACATGTAAATTACTGTGTCAGTCAACTTTGCTGACACGTCATCAAAATAATTTGATCATTGGCAAAAGAATTTGCTTTTACCAATTGAACCTTAAATTAATGATGGGTCTTGATTGCACATATTCAAAAAATAGGTAGAAACATGGGAACTTGGAGAGATTAAGTGAGATCTCTATAAAACTAGAAGTGCAGATGTGAATTTTAAGCTTAAATATTAATTCCAGTTATGCAAGAATGCTGCAACAATGTTCACATTGATCAAAAACATATTTTAGAAAACTGGAAGATCGAGCAGTTTGATAAAGATGTGTCTGCTTATAGTTGAAGTAGTTTGTTTCGGCAATGGATTGAGCCTCAGCAAAGGTAACACCTTATAGCGCAACTTGCGGACATTTTCTGTGCTGAAGCATTTGTTAATAATGGGAATATGTTATTTGTTGATGCATTTTGAAAATGCAATTGCTTTACTGCTCAGACCTTTAATAGCTCAGTTTATAAAATTTACAGGGACTCTGCTTACATTCCTGTGTGCCATGTTTGAAAATCATAGATATGATTGCATTTGGCAAATTTTGAATGTCTACCTGCTGGCAGGATACAGTCAGATCTGCATTCCAGGATATTGTTTATGACGAACTGAAGAAAATGAAGGAATCATCAGTATATAACACAATTAAGGAGCCAACTTCTGATTCCGATTTTGATGATTTATTATGGGAGTACGATGGTGTTCATGCTACTTACCAGGGTGAATGTGAGGAGATACTATTAGAAATGCAAAGAATATTTTATGAAGATCTAAAAGCTGAACCAAACATAAACGGTAAATTTGTTACTTTTCCAAAACTGTATTATGGTAGGAATAAACTACTATGTTAGGGGTCCGTGAATTATGCTATGATACAAAGTATAATGGTGCAACTGTTTCTGAAGAACCTATTAGTGGTTTATTTATTTTTTTTCCTTTGCCTATTCTGGTTATCTTATAAGTTTTGTTTTCTGACTTTCTTTAATTAATCTGTCTGCAGTCCCCCCCCCCTCCTAGATGCATGTTTTATGGACCTATGTGTTTTTATATCTTCATTTAATACCTCTTTAATATGCTTCACCTTCAATGATTTTACAGATAACAGAAGAAATATTTTGTAATGAAAGTCCCATTCTCTTCTTGGCATCCTGTTAATTTGGATTCTGTGTCATCGGACAGTTGATAGAACCTTTAAATATTTGTGGGCAAATTGACTTGGCAATATCCCAAAGACAGTATTAAATTTATGCATTTATTTACTTTTCTACAGGCCTAGACAGGTGTTGTCCTTTTAAATTTTTGTTCTGGTGATTAGTTTTGAAGGGATAAAGAGATGAAACGTGAAAGAGCTGAGAGTTTTTTAGGTGAACAAGAAAGGGAAACACTCATTTAAACTCACTGAGAGAACTATATGCGACTGCCAGTTGACTTAGCTGTTGTTATTGTCTTAATTCACTTGTTTGTTTAAAGATATTACTTGTCTCCTTCCAGCTATTGACTGCACAAGCAAAACATGTGAAGATGAAGAAGATGAGTTCTTGGCGTGTGCACTGTTTGAGCATATGCAACTAAATGCAGATGAGGTGAGTTTTTCACAAGCATGACATTTTTATGCATAAATCCGCAGCATGGGCATAGATTATATTCATGAATTCATGTTGAACGTCATATATGTAATGATAAGTTTTTGGTTGCACAATATTGGAAGTGTGGGATTTTGATATGGGTTTAATATGTATCTTGAGTTTTCCAACCTTCTAGCTTCGAGGCATGATTCTTCCAAGTTGCCATCACAAGTTGTTCTTTACCTAGTGCTAGTAAGCTAGCCCAAAGACAGCTTGCATGGACAGTGAGGATGCAAAGTATGGTGGCTGAATAGCAGGACCTGGTTGCAAAGTGTATCTTGTATCAGTAGTATGAGTTTCCCTTTGTTATTTTTCTCTCCTTTGTATTCCAGTTAATGGGGAATAGAGGATTAACAGAATCATGAAAAGTTTGATTGAACCCAAACACCCTGGAATTATGGGGGCTCAGCGGTGAACTGCTAGGGTTTTAAGATGCCAGCTGTCTTCCATTTGAACCTTAATTTAATTTTCTTTGACCTTTACGAGTCTTAGTGTTTGATCTTTGTTTTATGGACCCTTTCCTTACTCCCTCTAGAAACTCTTACTAAAAGTTTGCATGTGTCTTATCCTCCCAATCCTCTTGGTCCAGGTTATTTACATTTCCCATAACCCGCCGTTCCTTCACTCTTCCTCAATATCTTCCAGAAAATACCAGAAACCTTTCAATTTTCTACGGAGATTATTTGAGCAACACTGCTTGCTTGGACCTAAACTCATGTACTTTTATATCTGGGTGCTTGTTTGTATAGGTCTCTTTCAACTGATCCTGTGAACGCGGTGTCTGCAAGAATTTTTTAGTTGGCTTGGGCTTTGTATACGAGATGCTAAGCTTTACTTTTTTTTTAGTTAGTTTATCAAAAACATGGCTGCCTGATATATCCTTTTTCCTCTTTAGTTTAAAATTCCACATCACCTTTTGCATCAGCAACACTGAACTACAACTGATTAGGACCTGGATTCTGCGTTTATGTTATGTTGCAAAACTTGTCCATTTATTTGTAGCCTCTTCACAATCTGTTCTCGTTCAAACATATTTTCCCCCTTCACCTAATTAACTTGCATGAAGGCTCATTTTTATGATTAAAATTTGATAATGATGATAGACCCATAGACAAGAGATCTGGTGTCCTATTTGCAAACTAGGAGAGCTTAAAGAGAGTCGTGATCTTATATACTGCACCAGTTGTGTACTTCGACTGAGTAAAGCCAATGAGGTACTCACTTTTCCTTTCCTTATCAAGATTGTTATACTCTACCATTTAAGAACTGATTTATTTATTTAGTTATGAACTTCTAATGACGTTTAGGATGTGGTTATTGAATTTTGAAGTCGAAGTCTCTATCAGTAATTCACTCTGTTCATCATTGTCATGGATTACATAAATTTTTTAGAGAATAATCCTCTGGGATTTATTTTTTCTTGGATAGCTATATAAGCTAGAGTTGTCCCAGAATGGGGAGACTTGTAGGGATGATTAAAATCCCTCCTCCATTAAATTGGAAGATTTGAAAGAATTATTCCCTCCCCTCTTTCTCCTCCGTATAAAGTTCCTCCCTCCTCTCCATTCTATTGAACCATACGTTATGTGTGAAACAGACGTCCAACCCCACGTTTAGCTAATGGGAAAAACTTTCTTCCCCCGGTACTTTCAGCCTGTTACCCAAACCCACTGAATATATTGATTAGTAAACTGGAATCCTCATCTTCCATTAGCTTTTCTGTAGTCCAGATGACACAATAGACAGATGTTAAGGGTTCTTCATGAAAAAGGTTCTTTTGAAGATAGGGAAAAATGAAGTGGAGAAAAGGGAATTCTAAGATAAAAAAATGGCCTCCTGTGTTTCAACTTTTAAAATGTAAAGAAATAAACGATAGATATTAATAAGTATATAACAATTATAAGGCTAATAATATATATTATGCTGCATCTTTATGTTATAATAATGGGGATCTAGATCCTCTCAGAATCCTGTTTCTTCTTTCCTTCTCAAAATCTCTTCTTCACTGTTGGATAAAAAAAACATGCAATACTTTGTCAAACTTTTGTTAAAATATTTTATAAATTAATTTTTCTTATATAATTCAGGTGTAAACAATACAGATTAAATTTTAACAGCTTAAATTTATTTATTTATATTCTGATAATATCTTATAAGATATATTACATATGAACTATTGATTTTTTGATCTAAGGATAAATAAGGGATTCTGAGAAGGAAATGGAAAAACTGAATTCTGAGAGGATCCAAATAAATAATAATGATTGATTACCAATCTTTAGTTGGGGGTATCTTTTACTCTCACTTAGTGGTAACTCTGAAAATACATCTACCTTTACTGTTTTTTCAAAAAAATAAAAAAAGGAACTGGTTATGATGTTATAATTAATAATGTTTCAGCTGACTCTGGACTTCCTGCGAAATCGACTAGCTGAAGCTCATACTGATCATTTTGACAGAGGCTGCAGATTAACGCCCAAATTTTGTCTGAAGACAATATTTAATTTAACAGCATTATATATTTCATGTGCAGGCTGTGATACATTTGAAGTCGTAATTTAAAATTATTGATAGTTTTGTCTTTTTTTTTTAAAAATAATTTGGGTATTTTTAGGTTTAGCTCAATGAGTTACTTCTTCCTATTTCTTTCTCCCTGAAGAACCCTGGTGTCCCTAGTGTTTGGAATTAGTTTTAAGTTCTAACATGAAAATAGTTTATAACTGTGGTTGGCTTATAAAAAATTAATGGAAGAATCATTATTATGAGTTACTAACGAAAGAATGTAAGTATAAAAAAGTTTCATAACAAAGGTGTGTTTGTCATCACGTTTGGAGGCCTAAACGCATATCTCAACTGTCAAAAGTGACTTCTTTAATTTTTAATTATGTTTGTATTGTAGTTGGGTAATTTGAAATGTTGTATGAGTAGAAATTTGTTGCTTTTGGCTTTTTCACTGTTTAGAGAGTTGTTTCAACTATGGAGAGTGAAGAGAGAAGAAATAAAATGTTGGGTTTCACCTTTTTGTTTTAACAAAAACCAATCCAAATATAAATTACATTACACATGATTTTTAGCTAAATTAAAGTTTGCAAAACATCAAGTGAAATAAAATTTACTTTTACCATCGTTAATCTAAATAGACCCTAAGTTAAGTTACTAGTAGCATATAATGACAAGTTTTAGTTTAAACAATGACAATATATATCCATGCCACTAACTTGTTATTGTGATATTTTGGTGATTACTTTTTCTTTTTGGTGATCTCAGAGATTCTTCCAAAATTAAAACCAAGGAGAAATTAAATAATAATGGGGACTAAGCTGGAAAAGGCCAGCATTTGGTGTCATCCTGGAATCACAAAAGCTTGGCGAATGCTTTGCTTATTCTCAGAAAACATGCCTAATCTAGAGATAAGAAGGAGAAAAAAAAAACATTACCAATTTTCAAAGAAGTTCAGTTTCATTTCTGTTAATTTGTTAAGGGGGAAAAATTGGGTAGAAGATTGCTTTTCAATCTTGGTCACTCTTGGGAAGAAGATTGGGCAAAAAATTGAAGAGGGATGACAAAATATATATTTTCTTGCTTTATAATTGTAGCACCATTAGGCTTTATTTAACAGTTTTAAGCTCTCGGGATTAATGGATTTGAGGGAGAAGTTAAAAGGGCTGAAAGACGTTTAGAATCTGATTAAAAATTGAGGACAACTACAAGGATCTCTGCAGATATATTTTCCCAAGATTTTGCTGTTAACAAAAAAATAACCCTTATGCCTAAAGTAGATGGGTTGAAATAAAATGGGCTTTGATCCTGGATTCTGAATGGGCTCATGGATCCTGGGCCTACCCACTACAAGTCCAAGGCTGGGGCGAGACGTTTTAGTATTAAAAAAAAAAAATAGGCACTTTATTTTATTTTCCTTTGAAAAATAATAAGGCCCCGGTTAGGATTGAGTAAAAAGAAACAAAATTAACCATATTTATTATCTAACAGTATCTCGAACAGAATTTTCTTCAGTAGGAGAATATTTTTATTTAATAAAAAAGAATTAAATACTCACTCCAAGGGAGGGTTGTCTAAAATTGTTATATTATACATTGAATGCGGATTAGATTTAATGTAACTTTGAAACCCTGAGATAGGAGATGTGTCCAATAATATCTCAAAAAGAATTCTCTCCCACAAAAAAATAATAATAATAATTATTATATGTATATCTAAGCTATCATGGTTAGCTTTGTGAGCAAACCAATCGATATGTATCTTTGAGTGTTCATTTGGAATGAGAAGATAGGATCCAGAGAATCGTAGTAAATATTGTTGTGGGTATTGAGCTGTATATCTTCTACTCACCTTGATGTCAATATTATAAATTTAAAATTTACAATTGATACTCCCAATTTAATTTAAATTTATATTTGTCCTTCTTCAAACACTTTGACAATGTTATTTTTTAAAGTAAAATACACTAATGACCCTCCATTTTATTTCAATTACAAAAACCTTCCATCTATTTTGAAAATGTATATAAACATTTTTTTTTAAAAAAAATTGAATTGTATCTTACACAAACCTTGCTCATATATTTGAGATTTCATTTTCATCCACCCAAACGGTTAGGCTGACTGTTAAACTTGACT
The DNA here is from genome assembly GCA_006871305.1 of Vachellia collinsii. Classification (NCBI taxonomy): domain Eukaryota; kingdom Viridiplantae; phylum Streptophyta; class Magnoliopsida; order Fabales; family Fabaceae; genus Vachellia; species Vachellia collinsii. The sequence goes on from QFDD01007196.1 coordinate 13,076, forward strand.
TTTAAATTTTTCTTTGACAAAAATGCCCCCCTTTTAGCCTTATAATTATTTAAACATCTATACTTATAAACAGTATTTTTTATAAAATAATTCTAAAAACAAATATTTTGAGTCTCATCATCTTCATTATTAGTATATAATTTATCAAGAAGTTCACTTTTATCACAATTATCAATATCTTTAGTATGAGTTATATTATCCTCCAATTAGTGAATTAAAACAAACAAGAAGGATATTCACATATTTTACTCTTCTGATTTTTATTGTTGATATATATATATATATATTCCAAATTGTCCCTTTTATTTCTTGCCAAAAGAAAAGCTATGCCTATATTTCCGCAAGCTAACTTTTATTTAGACAATAATTAGATACTTACTCTTGTATACTTAATATACTTTTATCCAATTAAATTAAAACAAGTGAATTTTAAAGTGTTTAATAACAATAATTTGTAATGAAATAATGCCTTGAGTCTTAGGTGTCCAATGTCATGCAAGTTTTTTTCTCTCTCATTTTATTTTACATTGCCCAACACCTTTTCTCTCTTATAACAAACCATGTCCAGCTCAAATATTAGTTTCTTAGACTTTTTCCCCTTTAAAAAAAGGTAAAAAAAAAAAACGGGTTAATGTTTATTTTTGCTCAGAAAATTTTCATTCAAAGCGATCATTATTAGGAATTTTTTTGGTGCAATGACATCTAAAAGTTTTAAATATGAGCAATGTAATTCCGAAAGTATAAAACGTAGCAATTTCGTTACATGCCATTAATGAAATTAATTTTGACCGTTAGTTAACCTAAAGAACGATCAAAATTAATTTTATTAACTGAGTGAGGAGAAATCGTTATATTTTTATATTTCTGGAACGACATTGTATTTAAAAGAACTTTTGGGTGTTCAATATTCCTAAACGAAAACTTAGATTGCCTTTTAAGTATCATTCGACTAAAGTTTGATTGGCTTTTCACAATTTCATTGAATCCCATTTCTATTAAAATTTACATCATCAGCATGTCACTTTCTTTCGCGTCAGCTGCAAATGTAATGCATTCGAAAGAGCTTATAGCCAAGTAGCGCAAATTATACAAATTATTTATCTCTATTGGTGTGGCTATCGTATTAATATATATTTTACTCCTAAAATTTTTTTTGTCTCTATTTTTATTTTGAAGTCTCTTTGATATAATTTTTTTTATATAACTTAAGAGAGCTAGCCAGCAAATATACATTTTTTTTGCAACAGAAAATTCAGCTAAATTGATCCCCGCACCTTCTCCAATTCTAGAGTAGAACTCATATGTTAACTAAGTGATAATTTTGTAGTACTAATTAAAATAAATCGAATACTATTATAGCATTTTTTTAAAAAAAATATTAATAATTCTTGTCTACAGTTTGATCTCAAAATGAAATTTAATTATACTTAAAATTGCTTTTATTGGGTACGGGGTAGTTTAAATAATAGCAGACTCAAAACAAGATCCCTAGCTTTACCCAAAATAAAAAGATTCAGGGAAGGAATGAGATTCATGACTCAGACAAAGAATTCTAACTCTTATTAACTACAGACTGAAGAAGCATAACGTTATAATTTAAAGTAATATACTGACAAGCTACATGATGCAAAAATATTACAAGCTTCATCAAGATCATCATACACTACTCTACATTCACTCACTAAACAAGCCTTCAAGGAAATGCGAAACTCACCTTCAAGAAACTCAGCAATGTTGCAGAAATTCAACACTCAAATCCGCTTGAAAACATTCTCAGCAGCTGCTATAGTCTTTTTTATGTCATCAGAAGTATGTGCCAAGCTGGTGAACCCGGCCTCAAATTGCGATGGTGCCAAATATACACCTTCTTCCAACATTCCCCAGTAGAACCTAGCAAACTTAGCCGTGTCACTCTTTTTGGCATCAGCAAAATTGTAGACTGGCCCTTCGGTGAAGAAGAAACCGAACATGCCCCTTATATGGCCACCACATATTGCATGACCCGCTCTCTTCCCAGCTTCGATGATACCTTGAATTAGCTCGCCGGTTATTTTATCCAAATACTCATATGTTC
>QFDD01007197.1:0-13818 GCA_006871305.1 Vachellia collinsii
TATACTCTTTATAGTTCTTATTATGAGATACTTTTAATTGATTCACATGTATAAATAAAAACAGTTAAAATCATTAAATTTGTAATAAAATTCAAATTATTTTTAGTATTACCCTTGTTAGTTACATTAGATTCCAACATCGTATTAATTTCTACTCTTTTACTACCTTTATTAAATATGGGCACATGAGGAAAAAGTATTTAATACTTATTGAAACTATCAAAGTCTCTTATAAAAAAGACCTAAAAAAAACTTTCTAGAAGATCTTCTATAGGACCAAAAAGAGTAGTTTATATTAAATAGAGTTAACATTGAAAAGTTATTAAATTTTAATATAGAGTCAATAAGATTCAAGGCTTATCTTGATTTTGATAAAAAAACGTTGGAAGTCACCTGTAAATAGTGTTAAAATGGTACTCATCTTGTTCTATTTTTTTTTTTTGTCAAAACATCTTGTCCTATGTATAAGGTAGAAAAATAATATTTTATTTAATTTTATTTATAAGTCACTTTATTTCAATTTTTCATATAAATGTATAATTTTACCCTTCATTTATCATATGTTAATTTTACTCTCATGTATTAAGATAAATATTAAATAAGAATTAAATTAAAAATCTATTATATTTTAAGGTAGAGTTATTACGTTTTAAGATTTTTTTTTTAACTTGCTTTAAATATATTAAAAATAACTTATTAACAGGATAATATGAAATATGAATACATGGAAGCAGATGGAGCAAGATATTTAAATTTGATGGTTGAAAAGGAATGGCGTCACACCTTATCTGTTTGAAAATCCAAGGGAAGTGAGTGGCTTACATTATGGTATTGAAAAAAGGTGTTATGAAATGCAGCCATCAGCAAAAAAAAATAAAAATAAAAAAAGAAAGCTAAAGGAAAGAATATGCCATTTGGCCCTATAAAATGCTTCGAAGATGCTTCCCATTTTCTTGAAGACCATTTAAATTTATTGTTTTTGATTTGATATTTACACTTAATTGACCTCGTCAACTTCCATCCCAATACCTTTATCAACATTAAAAAGAAGATAAATAATAAATACTTACATTTTCAAATAAAAATATCCTCTCTCTCCATAACTAATTATAATAGATATTTGTACTATAAAAAAATATTATTAAAATATTTATATTAAAGAGGAAATACAGATAACGTGGTACTCCGATAATATAGATTAAAAAGAATTATTTAAATAAAATTATTGTGCTAACTAGTATTGCTAAATTAAAATTATTTTTCTTTTGCCCTCTTCCAAAAAAAAAATTATATACTGCTACTATACTCTAAGGATACCTTCCAACAAAAATTCCATCTAACTTTTGATGAAAGAGTTATTTGTCTTATTTTTGTATTATTGGATAACAAAAACGAAAATTATATTTCTTTTTATTCCGTTCTGTCTCTGTGTTAATTAATAATGTTAAAATTGCTTATTGTCTATAGCATAAATTTAATAATTTCTTATTTTTTAGTCATGTGTGATTTATACATAACATTTATAATTAATAACACTGTAATTAAATATTACTTTTGGATTATCTGTGAATATTTTTATATTTTAATTATAATTGGGTTGATTAGGTTCATCACGATTTGATCATATATCCTTGAGGTACTGCATCAACTAGTTCAATAGTTCTGGCAAAAAAAAAAAAAAATCAACTAGTTCAATAGTAAGTTGAGGTTATTATATATATATATATTTTGGTTAAGCAAATATATTCTTTCACTAGAAGCAATATTGTTTAAGGTATTGTTAGATACTAAATATGAATACTCGTTTTTAATATAGATTCAAGCTCTTTCCGTGTTTTTTTGGTCCATCCAATTTATTAGAGTTTTGTCCCAATTATATCCAGATCCGACTCGCATTGCACATCTGACTGTGATGGATCACTCTGCCAATGAAGATTTCTACATTTGAGCCCCTGCTTTAGCAAAATCGAACTGCTTACCAATCAAACCATCCCCTGTTGGTAAATTTAAACATTAATTTATTATGTTATTGTTAAATATCAAACCTTTTTGCTGGATCCAATCAAATTATTGATAGCTGGAGCTTAATTTAAAATGATGGAAAAGGAAGAAAATATCAATAAATAGAGAGGGGGCCCACAATAAGGCACGTGGACGAATGGGATTTGAACACAATGGAGAGAAAAAAACCAAAGGAAAAGTCAGTTTTGGCGTGAAGGGTTGTGATAGTGACTGATTGTTAATTTGTCATATAAATAAACGTTTTTATTAATTTAGATGAGACTCACTCCACAAAACCTTCCCAATAAATTGACATTTACTGCTTCTACATTTATTACCTACCCAACCAATCAAATTATTTTTTTTAATTTCTTTTTATGAGAATTAAAAGTCCCATTTCATGTGAACTTTGTTATTATGTTTTTTTTTGTATAATAAAAAACAAAGTGACATTAATAACTTAAAATTACAACGGTTCCAAAGGAACTGGAAGGAGGGGTTAAGTAGGAAACTAGCACATTAGAAAAGAAGTTTCGAAATGTTACATTGTGAAGTTAAACTTTTTATGAATATATGATTATGGAAAAATGAAAAAAAAAACCTTGGCTAGACTTCAAAATTTTAAATTTATTCAATTCATTGCAACTAATTTTTACACATCAATAAATGGCAATAAAGTCATTGAATATGACTTAAATTCATAAGAAAATTTTAAATTTACTTTTATTAAAATTTGCTCTCTCTATGTTTATAAAAACACTCTTATCTCTTTTCTCAAGAATTAAATAAAGATAAAATTAAAAAAAAAATAATCAATAAGTAGACTTGTATTTAAGATAAAAAATTTATTTTACAAATGAACTTATAATTAGGACTAAAGTGATAAGTATAATAGATTGTTATACTTTTTTATATTTTATGTTAATTATTTTCTACAAACCTATTTCACATGCCCTGCCCATATTCTTTTCTCCCCATGATTACTCTTTTGTTTATATTTTATTATTTATTCAATTTATAATCAAATAACGAAATCTCAACTAGATTTGAGTGAAAATGACTCAATGTCCCTTAAATAATACAAATAATTTAGATTTTGGTAATTTTTTTTGTTTAATTATATAAGATCATAATGTTGACTTTTCAGAAGTAAAAGCAATATCCTTAAGATCATAATGAAAATGTGAAGTTTAGTAAAACAATTGTTTATTTTTTAGGGAAAAAAGAGATTGTTTTTTTTTTATTTTATTTTTCAGAATAAAATGGATAAATAATCTGAAAAAGAATATACGGAAGTAATTTCATGGCTGGACGGTACCTCGTCAATAGTCATTAATAAATAAGCGTCCTTCTCAATTTGTTCAAACTCATTATCGGTCGGTGAAACGAAACTTTTTGGTCCAGCTTCACTTTTTTTCTCTGAATCTCCGGTCGCCGGAGATGGGTGTCCGGCGAGTTCATTTGGCCCTTTTCTTCCTCCTCTACCTCTTGGTCTCATCTCATTGCATTGATGTCAATGGCTTCCGCAAGAGGAAGCCCAAAATCGATGGACCCATCAAAACGGTGGTCGTCGTCGTGATGGAAAACCGATCATTCGACCACATATTGGGGTGGCTCAAACGGACCCGACCCGACATCGATGGTCTGAACGGCGACGAATCGAACCGTGTCTCCGTGGCTGACTCGAACTCGCAAGAGGTCCGCGTCTCCGATGACTCTGTGTTTGTTGATTCTGACCCGGGGCACTCATTTCAGGCAATAAGGGAACAAATATTCGGATCGAATGATAGCTCAGCGAATCCGGCTCCGATGAATGGCTTTGCTCAGCAAGCGGAGAGTATGCAAGAAGGAATGTCGAAAACAGTCATGAGCGGGTTCAAACCGGAACTCTTGCCGGTTTATACTGAGTTAGCTAACGAATTCGCCGTGTTCGATAAGTGGTTCGCTTCGTGTCCAACTTCGACTCAGCCGAACCGGTTCTATGCGCACTCAGCGACCTCCCATGGCGCCATGAGCAACGTTCGGAAGGACCTGATACATGGGTTTCCTCAGAAAACCATCTTCGACTCTCTGGAAGAAAGTGGCCTCTCATTTGGAATTTATTACCAGAACATTCCCGCTACCTTGTTCTTCAAGAGCTTGAGGAAGCTCAAGCACATCATCAAGTTCCATAACTACGCTTTAACGTTCAAATTGCATGCCAGATTGGGCATGCTCCCGAATTACGTTGTTATTGAACAGCGTTACTTCGATGTGAGCCTTTTTCCGGCCAATGACGACCATCCGTCGCATGATGTGGCTATTGGGCAGAGGTTCGTCAAGGAGGTTTATGAGACACTGAGAGCAAGTCCTCAGTGGAAAGAGATGGCCTTATTGATTACATATGACGAACATGGAGGGTTCTATGACCACGTGCCTACCCCTGTTTCTGGTGTACCCAATCCAGATGGTATTATTGGCCATGTTGGTCCTTATTACTTTCGTTTCGACCGGCTTGGAGTTCGAGTCCCGACTTTTCTTATCTCGCCATGGATCGACAAGGGTACTGGTAAGTGTTAGTGCTTCATTTCTTCCTGTTTCTGGGATTGCTTTTCACTTTATAACTGCTTATATGCATGCGCTGGTTTCTTAATCTCTGCTGAAGAATGATTGCGCTAAGAGTTACTTGACTCCAAATTTGATCTTTTATTTCCAGCTTCGTCGAATTCTTGTGGCTGATAGTAGTGGTAATTTAGTGCTTTTGGTTTTTTTGTTCTTAATATTTTAGTGACTCCAAAACTTCCACGGATTGAGCTATCCTTTCTAGCTTATTTGAAAATGCCCAAAATTGTACTAATGCTTTGGTTTGTCCGATTGCTTGAAGATAATGATGCTAATTTTAGGACATATGTGTTCTATAACTCTACGACCGGACATCTTTGTCTTTCTATAGTCACTTTTGGCCTACACTCAAGTTTTGTATTCTTTCTTTGTTTTCTTGGAAGATATAGACGTTTTGTTGCATAAGTAAATATACTGCTAAATCTACTTTTGTCTTCATGGAAATTCTGGTGCTGTTTCCTTTTTTATGGGGGATTTTTTTTGGTATTTTTACAGCAGAATGACGTACAAAATTTTAAACTTCTATACGGCTGTTTGGAAATTTGTTTTGCTTATCCTTGTCTGCTGTTCTCGCTCAAGTCTGTTGCTTTAGATATAAGAGACTGTTTCAAATTTTTGGCATTATGAACAATGGCCTACTACTTGAGACTAATATAAAACTTGTAGTCATTGGTAAAGCTTTAAAGTTCACTACTTAATCCTTGGAGTCTTGTTGAGTTTCTCCCTTCCCAAAGAAACCCTTATGAATGTGATAACTTACGGTGCTAACCATGGTAAGTTTGGTTGTTTAGTTAAGAAGAGTAAAAATGAAAAAACTACAAGTTTCTGTATACCTCACATGGTTTATGAGAGAAGTTAGTCCATTTTAATTTCAGCTCAGTGTACATATGCTATCATTTCTGATCTGGGTAAGAAACTCTCATCACCCCCAGAAGTGAATTTAGATATTTAGGCAGTGACCTTACTGAATGCGGATCATGAATAACGCCAACTAATTTGTCATAGGTTACATGTCTCCATATCAACCAAATTTAAGAGATTTAATTTATTCTGTAACTTATCCTCCTTCTATCTTGTTTTGGAGGCTTTCTAAGGATGGGCTAACTCCATTTTTTGTTGCAGTGATTCATGAACCAGATGGGCCAACGCCAAGTTCACAATTTGAGCACTCTTCTATTCCTGCCACAGTAAAGAAACTTTTCAATCTTAAGTCTAATTTCTTGACGAAAAGGGACGCATGGGCTGGTACCTTTGAGAAATATTTCCACATTCGAGATACTCCTCGTGATGATTGTCCAGGTTTGCATAGCATCTTATACTTTACTGCTATAATCTGGGGTGGATCCATGACTCTGGTCCTTTAATTTAAGTACGTTCTCTGCTGTTCAGACTTATTGATGTGTCATTATCATATGATATGTTTCTGTGTTCATAATGAACTTCAAAACCATATGTAGAAACATAGAATTTTGTTCTGCGACTTAGGCAGGGATCATGGTTCTTGTGCATACTGTTTTTAATATGTTGTGTATCTTGAAGCATCTCCATTTTTAGTTTTTCATTGATCTTGATCTAGGAGGGCAGAAACTTAATATAGTCCTTGGTTAGGCATTAAACACTGTTGCAGAAACTTTTGGATTCTCTTTTGCTTACTCTGGTAAGAAATTATAAGCTTCCACTTCTGTGTCCATCTTGAATTAATCCGAGCCACTGAGGTTCGTTTCATCTGAAGTTTGGAGAGGGAGGGAGAGGTCAGCTTTCCACTCTCTTTCTCTCCCTAAACTTTAGGTAAAGTTAATTCAGAGGATCAGTTTCAAAATCGGTTCTAGAACATAGTAAGATGCGAATGGTAAAGAAACAAAATATGAACTGCAGAGAATGGTATTAGGTAGGTATTAGGTAAAGCAAATCAAACATACTGTTAAGAGGTATGCTTGATTTACTTATCTTTTGCAATCAAGATCCGGTGAAGTTTTCTAGGATAGAAGCGTGCTGCCTTTCATTTTCTACAGTTTAGCAATTATATTTGAACAATATCCCCAATGTCTTTTCAGAGAGGCTGCCTGAAGTGAAGAGAGCACTGAGGCCATGGGGACCAATAGGGGACAAAGAGCTCTCAGAATTCCAGGTCGAACTGATCCAGCTCGCGTCGCAGCTCAATGGTGATCATGTGCTCAAAACCTATCCAGACATTGGGAAGAGCATGAACGTGGAAGAAGCTAACAGATATGCAGAAGATGCTGTGAAGAGGTTCCTGGAAGCTGGAAAGACAGCTCTCAAAGCAGGTGCAAATGAGTCTGCCATTGTCACAATGAGACCTTCCCTTACCAGCAGAGTTGCTGCTGGAGATAACCAAAACTATTTGAAAAGCCAGTAATCCTTCCATAACACGGTATGTATATGTTAGATTCAATCTATTCTGTGCCAAAAACGAAAATTATGTATATATTTTATTATGGCACAAAAATACTGTAATCTGTTAGATATGATTGCTATTAAGTTCACTGAAAAGTAAACAATCAACGTTTAATGAGTTAGTATTGGTATAATGCTGATAGAGCAAATTGGTACCATAAAAAATTGCAAACCATGTACCCCAAGTTATCTAATGAGATAAAGTTTGTTGTTGTAATATTGAGATAATGAAATATCAATCAAATATACTTGTGTTAGTTGAAGAATTTTTTTTTTTTAATAACCTTTTCGACCACTTAGTATCTGGCACTTGTTTAGGATTATATTATCAAATATTTGAGCAATCGACTAATTCAAATCGACATTATTTGCAAAATTTGATTGGAAGCATATTATATCCACCTTGTGCAAATCTCCCCTCACGCCTTCCTGCCTTCATTTCTTGGATCTTTTCTTTTCTTTTCCCCCCCTTAATATATGATCTTTTCTAACTTGACATTGAAGAAATTTGTGCTTTGAACAATTTTTTGCCCCTAATGAAGTCCAAGATGAATCAAACTATTAAAATACGCCTATCCCATTTATTTTTGACAAAACATTGCATTTTTTTTTTTTGCCAACAGTTTTCCGATTAATGTAATAAAAATCATAACTAGAAAATTCAAAGTTATTCATGAATGATCTTTTGACGTTCTCTTCAACTTGATTGGTTGCAAATGATTGATTTGCCTCTCTAGATGGTTTAACATTTCATCCAGCTATTAAAGATTAGAGATTGTATTAAAATATGCATATAACCTAAAATTTCACCATTTTTAAAATATCGATAACTTCCTTTTAAATTTTACAAAATAATAAAAAAAATTAAAGAGAACAAATTAAAATAATTCCAACAATTTAAATATTTTTTTGGGTACAAATTTAAGTAATTTTTCGTTCGTACTTGAATAGGTCCCAATGCGGTAGGCTTTTATTATGTGTGGGTTCGGGAGGGTGGGCCTACTTTCAGTCTATTGTTGGTTTCCAATTGTTGAATTCAAAAGGTTGTTGTACCCAAAAAAAATACGAAAAATTGTTTTGAAGTTATATATGAAAACTGTTTTAAGAGAAACAATCTTGTTTGAGGCCGTATCGAATACTAAATATAAGCATTTCTTTTTACAAAAATTCGAACATTGGTCTATGGTATTTTGAGGGAAGAACCTCTTCCATTAGATCAAATCCCCGTTAGTTAAAAAATTGTTTTGCAGTTATATATGGAAATATGTTTTAATGGTGAGCTTGTACCATATGTTGATAAAAAAAATGGGAAGATTAATCTTCCAGTCATTTAACTTTTAACCCATTGATCATTCAATCTCTTACACTGTAAATCTATCTCTAAACTTTTGACTCATTTAAAACGTAATCATCATCTTTACAATTTGTTAGAGAATAATTCTTATCAGCCCAACACATGAGTCATCCTTACATGTAAAAAATAAGTGTTGATGTTGCTATCAAGTCATCATTTCCATCATCATCATCTCGGTATGACTTGATATATTAGCACTTTTTCTTTTATGTACAAGGATGACTCATTTTTTAGTTGAGCTGAAAAGGATTTTTATTTTTTTTTCCAACAAAAAGTGAAGAGATAAAAATGGAACGAATCAAAAGTTCAGTGATTGATTGAGTCTCACTAAATCATACTTGAAGGGCTGAATTGCAAGTCAATAAAAAATTAAAGCACCTAAAGATTAAACAAAAAAATAATAATAATGCAACAATGTCTACATATATGCACTATATCCCTCACTATTTATGTATATAAAGATAATTTACCAATAATATTTTACTAACAATTAGTGTAATCTCATGCATAACATAAAATTTGAGAAATGAGTAAATAATTCATGACTCGTTTTTGCTTTCATAGAGTTTATTAATTAAAACATTACCACAGATTTACGTAGAAAGTTGCTGAGGTTGAAGCAAGATTCATATGTGAAGATATGGAGATAATCATGTTCAGGGCACATATAAAGGAGAGCGTAGATCTATAAATGCCTTAAACTCAGAAATTGCTTCTATGGTGGATCTACAAGATCATGAGGGTATGGCGGAGTTGTTGCATGAGGCTATTAGGATTGAGAAACTTCTAAAATCAAGAAAGAAAGGTTCAAATAATTCCAATTAGGGATGGACTACAAATCCTTTAAAGGCTCGGGATCTTTTTTCTTTTTCTGGTAACATGTCACTTTGGTTCTTAGATTTAATTGTTCGTTAATTTTTTTTCTCATAATTTTTATTTCCAAATTTAAACATAATTTCAATGAAAGAGAAAGATGTTTAGAGGCACTTGGAGTTGCAGTTTATTGATAGATCGATCAATTGTATCGAGCTTTGTTTTTTTTATTTGACAAATGGTCTTTCCTTTGTAGGTTTAGATCCCAAGATGTTTTCATCTCCCCTAACAAATGTGGTTCCAAATAAAGCACTTAGAAGGAATATACATGTATTAAGATTAGCTTATTTGGGATTAACTTTTAGAAAGTGATTGTACGCAATCCGAGGTAAGCATGTGAAATGAGTTTTGTCTTGACTTGCGTGAAAATGATTCTGGAAGTGGTTGATAAACCCATATGTTTTAATGGTATTTTCTTTTTTTAATCAAGTAAGATCTTCTGATTTTGATTTCATCCAAAATCTGATTTTTCCTATTTTAATATTTTTATTCAAGTTAATTATTTGAATTAATTCTCGTCAATTCTTCTCGACCACTCTCTCGCTACCTTCCTTCTTCAGGGTAAGAACCAATACTCTTCATCTCTTTGCTTGCTTTCGTAGCTATGACATTTCTTTGTACTTGTCTCCCTTGTTCCTCTGCAACTTTGTTTAGCGTATGGCTTCTTTCTCTCACAAGTGCTTCATCAATCTGTCTTTCTAAACCAAAGAGTATGTACTCTTTCAATCCTAAACGCAGTATCTATTTACTTGATTTGGTTGGATCAAAAATGTTAGTTAAATTCTTTAATTATCTTTTTCTCTCTTACTTGATTTTGATTACATAAAAATTTATAAAAATTATATATAAATTTTACATTTGAGTCATAATCCAATTATATTCTACGTTAAGTACCAGAGGAGTACAATTTATTTCAAAGCCTTTGCATGATTACTGAGTATAATCCAATTGGATTATTGTGGACTTTCATTTATTATTGACAAGTTCTCATAAAATGTCATATATTATTTTTCCTGCTTGTTTGTTGGATGTAATCATAATCCTCCCTCAAACTATGGTCGGTTGTTGAGGATGAAGAGGGGTTTTATGGGTTCAATGTTGTGATGGATTTATTTATGATCATGGAAATTCTTATGTGAGTTATGATTATGATTAGGTTTTAATGTTTTCATTAAGGGATTAAACATGTGGGTGAAAGGGATGAGCAAGAGAGAGACATATAAAAGCTCTTAATGGGCAGCCAATAGCATATTCTAAACTTGATGAATTGAGATCATCTATTGCTGATTTGGTGTATCAACAAATATAAGAGCATGTGTGGCCTTCTTGGGTGAGCTCAAGCTGGATTTGAATGGCTCTGGTAGAAAGATTTTGTTATCTAATTTAGAAAGATTTAGTATTAGTTTGGGCAACCTCCAAAAACACTTTAAAAATTACTTTCACAGAGATAAAATCTCTTTTATACTTATCTAAAACACCAAAAATTCCCTTAAAATAAGTTAATTAAACCTTGTTGACATCAATTTTTTAAAGGAGAATTACGATGAAGTCTTGCAAAAAAATTTATGATTAAACAGTCTCACGAAATTGCATATTTACTGTAAAATCCCGTTAATAACCCCACGCACTGAAATGGAGTTATTAGTTACAACCCTGCATTAACAACTCCACAGAATGTAAAAATAATTATATAATTTTATAGAATTTTTTAATCATAGAATCCTTTTCAACGTGTGACTTAGCTGTGAAATCCCTGACTAATAGACATATAGCTTCAGTTGTTTTAGATTAAGGGCTTGTTTGGGAATCAATTCCCAAAATCACTTTCACGCAAACCGAGATAAAACTCTCTCACATACTTATCTCGGATTCTGTGAAACCTTGATTTTATTACTTCTCAAACAAGCACTGTTAAAGGAAACAGACACGCAGAAAAGACAAACAATAAAAGGTGACCTGCTGTTTTCAAAAGAGAAGTTAATTGTCAAGATGGTACAATTTGACCACTTTATTTTATTTTATTTTATTATACATGATTATGAATCATTTAATGATTTATTATATTAATCATTCAACATAATGAGAACCAAATCACAATTTAATATTTTATTTTTCTGTGTGATTCACTCTTGGGGTGTCAAAATATACATACTTTGATAACACTTCAGCAAATTCTAAATGAAGAATCAAACATTTTACCATTTTTTTCTACAACTAACTCACCAACTACTGCAAATTTCTTACATATCCTTTTCTTTTATAACTTGACTTAAACAGTTCAAATGTTTTGGCCATCTGTTACTTGTTCCGAATTTCAATTCACATTTTGTAATACATTTCTCTGTCTTTTGAATAAGATCAAGTGTAGTATACGTTTTTATGAGGTTGATTATATTTGGTATATTATTTGGAATTATTTCCTTAAAGAAAGTCTCCACTTTTTTACTTCTAGAAGTTTGAAAATATGAGTAAGCTTATTAGTTTTTTAAGCACTACTAATTAATTTATTAACTAGGTAAAAAACTTTTAAAAGTTGTCCTATATATTTGGAAGATTTATAAACTAAGAGGGAATTTGATATATAAAATAGGAAAATCAAGGGAGAATTATCATGAGATCCTAAGCAAGAGATTTAATTACTAAAGAGTTACAATAATAAATGAGCAGTATAAATATATTGTCATTTTCTATACGGTAACTTGTCATTGTATACTTCTCAGATGTTGTAGAATTTTTAATTGATTAAATTAATTCATTAACGTTATGATAATTTCCCCATCCTTAAACTTTGACTTAATTATATTCAATTCCTATAGTGTTTGACTTGAGATTTGATCCTTTCTTTCACTCACTGTAATTCAATCTTTATAGTTTTAATCATTTAAAAATTTAATACTCAAGCTTCATGAGATATAGTAATATACTATCTTTAGTGCTGAATATAAAAGTTAGATAAAGAGTTTATTTTGATATTAAATATCAAATTTTAAATCCACTTTCAATTTCAAATTTAAGCTTTGGAAATGTAACAAAAAAGAAAATGAGAGTTTTTACTACACATTTTCATTTACTTTATGAGAATTAAAATTATATGGACTCAGTAATAACATTATTTTTGTAATAATTTATTATGAAATTTTTTTTATCAACTCTCTCTGCAATCTTAGAAGCAAAACATTTTTAAGACATTAACTTTAAAAATTCAAATTTATTAGGAAAACCATGTTCCCTGGATACATAATTAGACAAACCAGCTGTCGTGTGGTTATATATAACACTTGTTTCATTGCACTCTTACACTTAATTCGCCATAGCCTCCCTCCCTCCCTCCCTCTCTCTCTCTGCTCTCTGGTATATCAATCTGAGAGAGGAAGAAGATAATGAAGGTGGTGGTGAAGTATAAGAAGAAGAAGCCCTATGGCTACTCAAAGATGGATAAGGAAGATCCAGAGGAAGCCAGACATCGACGAGCACAGTTCTTAATCTACAAGGTGTTACACAAATCAGATTCTTCTCCTTCTTCTCGCAAAAGGCCATGTTTGGTTAGGATTATCAGATTGTCAAAGCTCAAGATTAACATCAGCAACAGATTCAGCAGAATCAACAAGAAGTTGAAGAGACTCATGTTTGGATCATCATCATCTTCCTCTTCTTCTTCACCAAAATTGATGAACCTTCCTCGTATTGCTTTCTAATATATTCCTGATCATGTGCTTCTTCTTGTATCAGTTTCGTCATTTTATGTACTTCAGTCTTTGTAGAATGCATGTTCACACATCATTGAAAGATTGATTACATTGAGTTGTTCAAACCGGAGTTGATGTTTATATGCGCACACAAGTCTAGGTGAGTTGGTGTTGATGGTTGTTATGTGTCAAGGCATAACTTACAAAAAGTAATTAAACATCTCTCACTAACAAAGTTCTTATATTAACATTGGGATTTGAATTCACCAAGTTATGAGTCAATTCCTTTCAAACTGTATGAATTTTTGTTTGCTATGCATATAATTTTATATAAGCACAAAACTAAACCAACTACAACGTGTAACTTAACGCGGCAGACAGATGTTTAAAGTCTCACTAAGAGATGTGCTTACATTTAATGCCCGATAATATTTTGAATAGAATTACCTCCAATAACAGGATGCATATGCTTAGCAAAAAAAATAAAGCTTATGAATATGATTGATTGATATACTTTCTATCATGGGGACACAATTGCAACATATATTATCTTCAATCGTGAATATAAGAGTCAACTGACTTTTTTTAGGAGATTATAAAGGCTAAATAACTAATATATTTATCATTTTTCTCCTCACTCATTTTTCTGACTTATATAATGATACATAATATAATGATCCACATAATTGTTTTAGAATATATGATATAATTAAATCATTTATTTATTTTTTTAATCTTTCTAAAAATTTCATTTGACTCTTATAGTCTATGATGAAAAGTTTTGACATAACTTGACATAACAATAAAGTTGTCACTCATATCAAATATATGGATAACGTGCAAATTTACTCTTAAGTTTTTTATTATGAGCAATGTTACCCTAAAAAA
>QFDD01007198.1:0-13935 GCA_006871305.1 Vachellia collinsii
TATATTAATTTTTTTGTTTATTTTGGTGAAGAATCATAATCAATAATGGAAAAATGGAATCACCAAACTCGCCATTTACAGGGAGGCACATTCATAATATCAAGGGTGGACTGCACCTCCCAAAACGCGTGGGGACCACTTCGCTTCTCACCGTAACTGTGATCTGTCATGACCCATCGGTGGCCTCCCGGAAATATTCCACCGTCGCAAGGCTACAACCGTCATTTCACTGTCCATAACATCGGTTTCATTAACCTTTTAAGGTAATCAAATCTTTCATATTTTATTTTAGCGTAAATTATATAAAAGCCCCTAAACTTTAAATAATATACAAGTACTTCATCTAAATTTTAAAATTTTACAATAAATCTCTCCTCAATTTATATTAATAGCTTTCACACGGTTGATTTTGTACATTACTCATCTATACATTAGGAAATTATGTAGATATCAATCAAAGTTTAAAGAAATTATGTGCATATCAAAATAAAATTTGAGGACTATCTGAATGATGGTTGACAATTATTTGAACAAACTTAAAAGTTCAGATGTTAATTATTAAGTTTTGAAAGTTTAAGGAGTTATTTATGAATGGTACAGAATTTAGGGTATTTTTGTGTAATATAACATGGCATTATATGGTAAGCAACTTGTAACAGCTAGCTATTTTGCTAAAATGATCTGAGCCGTTCACATATCATCTGGACGATCAAGACGCGCATTACTAAAGTAACGACAGGAGAGAGTTTCAGTAAATAAGCTCTCATTTCCCTTCCTTTTCTAGTTTCTTTCTGCAATCTTCCTCAAAAAATCCTGAATGCTTCAGATCTCCCTGGTCTTACTTGTTTCCAAAGAGCCTTAAAATTTGTCTTCATTCTGGGTTAACTTCTTCTCACTCTCTTCTCTGTGGATTTTTTTGGGTTAAGTTTGATAATCTCCTTGCTTAAAGATCTGGTGGATTGTTTCCAGTTCAGATTGTGTTGAATTTTTCTGATCATGCGCAACACTAGAAGGCTCTGGGTCATGAGCAACATCAAAGGGATTCTTCCATGGTTTCTTCTCTTAGCCTTTCAAGTTGTTCGAGCTGCGGATTATGTGCCGTCTGATAAAATCCTCTTGAGCTGTGGGGGTCCTCCAGATTCAACCGATACTGATGGAAGAAAATGGACTTCTGATGTTGGGTCTAAGTTTTTATCCTCTACGGGAAAGTCCAAAAAGGCTGATGCTGCAACACAGGACCCTTCCGTGCCGGAAGTTCCTTTTATGACGGCGCGCGTGTTTCAGTCGGAATTCACCTACACTTTTCCGGTGGCATCTGGTCGGAAATTCATCCGTCTCTACTTCTACCCCTCTTCTTATAACGGACTTAATGCCTCGGGTGGGCTTTTCTCTGTCGCTGCTCAATCCTACACGCTTCTTAGGAACTTCAGTGTTGCTCAAACGGTATTAGCTTTGAACTATGATTCTATTGTGAAAGAATATTTGGTCAATGTTGAAGGAGATTCGCTGAATGTGACTTTTACTCCATCTCCTAATGCTTCTAATTCATATGCCTTTGTTAATGGGATTGAGATTGTGTCTATGCCTCCTGATATTTATGGTGCTCCTAGTGATAGTCCTATGATTGTGGGTACAGATACTCCATACACTTTTGATAATAGCACGTCCCTTGAGACTGTTTATAGGCTTAATGTTGGTGGGAATGATATTTCGCCCTCCCATGATACGGGTTTGTTCAGGTCATGGACTGATGATACTATGTTTCTCTATGGTGCTGGTTATGGAGTCACTGAGCCTGCTGATCCTGAGGTTAACATCACGTATCCTCCAGGCACACCCTCTTATGTCGCTCCTCTTGATGTCTACTCTACGGCTAGATCAATGGGGCCGAATGCGAATGTCAATCAGAATTACAACTTAACTTGGATTTTCTCTGTCGATTCTGGGTTTTCTTATCTTGTGAGACTCCATTTTTGTGAGGGTTCTACCAATATTACCAAGCTTAATCAAAGGGTGTTTGATATATTCCTTGCTAATCAAACTGCTGAAGATGGAGCAGATGTTATCGCCTGGGTGAACCAAGAATATGGTCTTCCGCATGATAATGGGGTTCCAGTGCATAAGGATTATGTTGTTTTTGTTCCTGATGGGCAGCCACAACAGGATCTGTGGCTTGCACTACATCCAGATGTGAAGTCAACGCCTGAGTACTATGATGCAATATTGAATGGAGTGGAGATATTCAAAATTAATGATACTACTG
Organism: Vachellia collinsii; assembly: GCA_006871305.1. Classification (NCBI taxonomy): domain Eukaryota; kingdom Viridiplantae; phylum Streptophyta; class Magnoliopsida; order Fabales; family Fabaceae; genus Vachellia; species Vachellia collinsii. The sequence continues at coordinate 2,264 of QFDD01007198.1, forward strand.
GTAATCTTGCTGGGCCGAATCCTATTCCTGCTCCAGAGCAAGAAGTTATCGATCCGTCATTGGCTAGAAGTGGAAGTAAAGGCCATTCGAAGAGTCAGAAAGGAGCAATTGCTGGAGGTGTTAGTGGGGGAGTAGTTCTATTACTTGTTATTGGACTCATAGCCTTTGCTGCTTCACGTAGGAGGCATGGCAAGAAGGATTCTGGTACAAGCGAAGGGCCATCTGGTTGGCTTCCTCTTTCTCTTTATGGCAACTCCCATTCTGCCGGTTCTGCCAGGACCAACACAACTGGAAGCTATGCATCGTCACTCCCATCAAACCTCTGTCGGCATTTCTCATTTGCTGAAATTCAGTCTGCAACAAACAACTTCGATGAGGCTTTGCTTCTTGGTGTGGGAGGATTTGGTAAGGTTTACAAGGGAGAGATTGATGGTGCTACGACCAAAGTAGCAATTAAACGTGGGAACCCGCTTTCTGAGCAGGGTGTACATGAGTTCCAAACAGAGATTGAAATGCTGTCTAAACTTCGCCACCGGCACCTTGTTTCATTGATTGGCTACTGCGAAGAGAACACTGAAATGATCCTTGTCTATGACTACATGGCTCATGGAACTCTCCGGGAGCATCTATACAAGACCCAGAAACCTCCACTACCATGGAAGCAAAGGCTTGAGATATGCATTGGAGCTGCTCGAGGTTTACACTATCTACATACTGGTGCCAAGCACACTATCATCCACAGAGATGTGAAGACTACTAACATTTTACTGGATGAGAAGTGGGTAGCAAAGGTTTCTGACTTTGGATTGTCAAAAACTGGTCCAACGTTGGATAACACACATGTGAGCACCGTGGTTAAGGGTAGTTTTGGTTACCTGGATCCAGAATACTTCAGGAGGCAACAGCTGACTGACAAATCTGATGTTTACTCCTTTGGGGTGGTTCTTTTTGAGATCCTGTGTGCTCGCCCGGCTCTGAACCCAACCCTTCCAAAAGAGCAAGTGAGCTTGGCAGAGTGGGCTGCTCATTGCTACAACAAGGGCATTCTTGACCAGCTCGTCGATCCTTACTTGAAGGGCAAGATAGCCCCAGAATGCTTCAAAAAGTTTGCTGAGACTGCGATGAAGTGTGTGGCTGATCAGGGCATCGAGAGGCCATCAATGGGGGATGTGCTGTGGAACCTCGAGTTTGCGTTGCAGCTGCAAGAGAGTGCAGAGGAGAGTGGAAAGGGCATTGGAGGAATGCATAACATTGATGAGGAGGAGCCATTATATGTAAACTCCAAAGGCAAGAAGGACCCGAACGATGCATTACCAGGTTTCGACAGCAATGTAACCGATTCCCGAAGCTCAGGGATGAGTATGAGCATCGGTGGTCGGAGCTTGGCGAGTGAAGACTCTGATGGATTAACACCAAGCGCTGTGTTTTCTCAGATCATGAATCCAAAAGGGCGTTAACGTCATTGCAAGAATCCATAACCACAAGGATGAGGACTACATAATTACATATCTCAAGTCGGGTAGGGCAGTCTACTCTACTGCTTGAAGCAGTCGTTAATGTTGATGAATGGAATCAAAATTGAATTTTCAACATTATCATTTAATTTCATGTGTGTTAATGTTATATATTCTGTCTGATTTGTTTTGCTCTTGTAAGTTGCCATTGTGACCACATTACATGAGGATGAAACATACCGGTTCAGGTTATTGACCATTGCACTTCCCTGAAACTTGTGTTCAATATTTATCTTTATAAATAATTCTTTTTAAGCAATAATAAGGTTCTAGGACTTTGGTCTCTCTCAAATTCATAAAATTATCCTCCTCTGGCATTGTCTTTGCAGATGTGAGTGTATATTATTGGTGATCACTCTTTCTCTTTTTTTGAGGAAAAACAAAATAATATCATTAACACACACACACACACACACACACTACAAGTTATATGGGTTCAAATTAAAAGGAAATAAATTATGTAACCTATTAAAAGAAACTAAATCAATTACAATAGTAGTGATGAATTTAAAAAACTTAACAAAAATGATATTACTGATTGAACTATTTTTGATTAAGATGAGGAAATTCATTTGAGGTCTATCGGTTTGTCATTGACTTTTGCTATATCAAGATTTTGTAAATCATTCATCAGAAGCTCTAAAGAGCAAATCCAGCATAAAGTATGTAAACAGTATAACCAGAAAACCGAACAGTGGATTGTAACTCTTTTTCAATTGAAAGATGTTAAAGGTCGATAAATACTTCACATCACTCTTGTTTACCCTCCATGAAACAGAAATCTGAGTTTTTTTTTTTTCAGTAATTTGGTATATGATGTTATTAATTAGTTTTGATGATTAAATTATCAAAACCTTGATGAGGAATATAAATTTCTCAACGCTTTTTATTTTTTGGATTGGACATAGGAAAAGCCCTATAAAATCGTCCAACAGACAAAATCAAGTCATATTTGTACTCAAAAAGTTTTTTTTTCCCAATATTTAGAATTTTAGTTAAAGAGAATTAAAAGCACAATCATCCAAGAGAAAAATAAGACAGATGCGTTACGTAAAATTTTAAATTAAAATACACCACACCCACCCAGATCACATTAGCACGATTTGCGGTGAGATAGATGGTGGGGATGGGTCCCAGTTTAGCTGTGACCACGTGGAGTGGTCTTATGACTCTTATCTTTTTTTTTTTTTAAATAAAAGATCAAAATGTAATAACTGCTCCCCTTTTTACCCAATTTTTTTTTGAGATCATTAAATGGAAAATGATAAAAAAAAACCTAAAAATTGAAAAATGTCAAATGAAATAGTTTTGAATTTTTTATTAAGAGTAATTAATACTTTATCAAGAGTATTAAACAAATCTGATTTAGAATTTTATAATTTTCAGGTTTTTTTATATTATTCTCCCATCATTTTATATTAAAATGTATTTACTTTTTTTTTTAATAGAAATGAGAGGGTGATTCTAGCTAAAAGCTAGAGACTAATCCTCCTTATTATGTGTTAGAGATTATACAAGTGGATTTTCTTTCTCTCAACAAAGTCTCTTTCCATTAAAATACATTCCATCTAATGATTTTGGAAAGAATTTTAACTGCTTAAAAATTTGACCCATTTGGATAAACGGTGATAAAAGTAACTTTTTGGATAAAATAACTTTTGAAAAATGTAGGTAGGTAGAAATAAGATTATGTGATGTGATTTATATTTAAGTAATAAATATTAGAAGTGACTTTTTTATGTAAAGAAAATTTTGTTTAAATAAATGTTTGAGAAATAAGTTTTGAAAAATAACTTAAAAGGATATAAGTCTAATTAAATAATATATATTCATATTTATATATACTATTTTCTATAGTGTGATAGTTTTAAGGAAAAATGAAATGATAAAAAAAATAAAAACTAAGTCCAAACAGTAATTTTTTTGGTTTATGCCTTGAAAAGTAGCTTTTAAGATGCCACCGTGACCATTTCTTACTTCTTCCCAAAATCTCCTTTTCCCTTCAAATGCATTTCAGACTGTTTGAATAACCTTTGAGAGAAGTAGCTTTTGTTTAAAATGCATTTTGAAATGAAAACTTGTTTGAATAAATGTTGTAAAAGTGATTTTTAATGGAACGTGATTTAAAAGAAAATGAATCTCATTAAATAATATATATATATTTTATTACGACTTAAAATTTTCATGTTTAGGTCACGATTTGAAGAATTTTAGGTCGTAACTTAAAATATCATTCAGAAAAGGAGCTTTTTTCTCCTTTTCACCAACATGCATTTTACCCACAAACTACGTTTTGGTTTCCGTCTCTTCCAAAAATACAACTGCTTTTGAAAAATGCATTTTGGGTTGAGAATTCGTTATACACATTACAAAATGATCCTCAAACACACTGATCAATGCCTATCCAAACAACAACTTTTCTTCTAAATGACTTCTAACCCTCCAAAAGCTCATCTTCAACTTTACAACACTCAGCCAAACAATCTCATGAGCTCTCAAGTTCACATATTTGTAAATGCAGAAAACATCTTCAGATAGTTACACTCCAATTATACTATATAATAATCAAATCTAATCCAGTCATATAGACAAAGTTGTATGTATGCATGCATGTATCTAAAAGATATAATATATATATATATATTTCCTGTGTTTTTTTTTTTCAAAAGAAGGGACCAGTCTGGCACTCAGGCGTGTGTGAGGATTAGATTCTATGAAGAAAACTGTATAACAACAGAGGACACCTGTATGCCACACACAATTACCCAATATAACGCTGTCTTCACCAAACTTGGTTTCTTTATTTATTATAAATCCTCATATTCTCATATCTGCTTCTCACGTCTCCAATCTCCTTTTTATTATTGTTGATGTTTTAAAAGTGGGATCCCTCCTTCAATTAAAAACGCTTACCAACTCTCATGTTATGCTTCAACTATGCTTTTGATTGAAGGTGGTGTGAATCGATGACATAATAATTAAATCAAAGTTTAATAAAAAAATAATTATATACGTATAAAATTCATAATAAATCTAATTGTCAACAAAACAACACCGTAATACATAAAGTTTCTGAGATGTTCGATTTTTTATTTCTAATCTTTTTTCTGCCAGGCCTAAAATCCCAGATTTATTGTGTTTTTCTCTCAATATTATGGTACTTTTTTTTATATAAAGGTAAAATGGTATCAATAATAACAAGTGTCTGACAGAGAAGAAAAGAAAAGGGAAAATGACACTAAGATCCCGTGTAAGGGATTTTACGATTAAACAGTCCCACGAAATCGTGTATTTACCGTCAAGTCCCGTGGGACTTCACTGTAATAAATTGTAAATGTTCAATTACTATTATACCCTTAATGTTTTTAATATTTTCTTCCCAATATAAAAAAATTTATTTGATGCCCCACATTTCCCTTTCCTTGTCAGATTCACTCTCTCTCTCTCTCTCTGTGTCCCCTTCTCCTTACTACTCTCTCTGTCTCTCTCTCTCTCTCTGTCAGTGTGTTCCAGCCTCCCAGCGTCTCATTGCTATATTTCAGGTAATCGTCTCACGAGGTAGAAAATGATGTTTGGGGGAGAATGAAGAACTGATAACAATACAGCAGCAATAGTAGTAGGAGCTGAAGAAATAAAGAAGTTGGATCGAAAGCGAGATGCGAATGAAATCTGTTTCCAACCTTTGTTTCTGAGATTTACATGTGAGTTTAATGATTTTAGAGATAACTACTTTACTTTCAGGTATAAATACTTTTAGGTATAAATTACTTCTTTATTTCTGGAATATGTATGCTCTGTTTTTCGGTTATATCAGCTCTGTTTTTGCATTTCATGTGCATGGGAATGAAGATGAAGGTAAAAAAGCTGTGGGTACAACATATTGTGCGAAGTGGAAAATGTATTGTTAATATCAGCACTGACAGTTGTTAACTATTAAGGTAAACTTGTTAACGACAACTTCATGTCTGATGTGAAAATTTTATTAGATTTGTAGGGTTAATGGTATTTATGAAGGGTTTCGGATTTGTGCATTGTTTATGGGTTTTTATTGTTATGTCTACACATGAAAAGTGGAAAGTGACCATCAAGCTCAAAGTAAAAGTTGTCTAGTTTGAAATGCTGATATTTGAATCAAAATGTATTGTTAATAGCAGCACCGATAGTTGTTAATATTGGAGATGAACTTATTAATAACAACTGTTTTGTGCAGGTAGAAAGAAATGATGGCTAGCACCTTTGAAAATCAGTATAATTTGTTTCCTTAATATAGGTGGACGGTTTGTAGCTAGTGTATCAGGCAATACAACATATGTTGAAGGAATAGTTAGATCAAGAATGATTGAGGAAGGTACAACTTTTGAAGAGTTGAAAACAAAGATATCTTCAATTGTGGGGAAAGAGAGTGATCAACGTGTTATGAAGTTCACACTGTCAAGACCTGCAAAAATCCAAATCCAAACTGATACAAGCTGGTGGTTGGGTCTCTCTTTTAGAAATGCATCTCATAGTTATATTTTTTGAAATTGTACATAGAAATCCAGGCCGTTAGATTTTGTTTCTGGTCTATGAATAGGTAGTTAGTACCTTATAGATGCATTTCAATATGTAAATGAATGTTGGATATAATAGTGCAATTGTTGTATCAAACCTGCATTTCTTACTATTGCAGAGTTTGTGTATAATTTATTGTCAGTATATACAAATGGACTTGTTAATGTACTCATCGGGACTTGTTAAGGCACCTGTATTGTTATTACATTCACCTGAGCTTGTTAGTGGATGCACTGATATTGTTCATATATGAATATATTTTGCTATTACAGGTTTATTTGTTATCTCATAATTGTTAATTCGGAATGGAGCTTTTGCTTAATTGTAACTTTTGTATTGTTGATAGTGAACCTCTTGGTGGCAAAAAGATACTAAACTTATCAATCTACTTACACACGTTATTACTGATAGGGTAACGGCCAAAGGGGTTGCTAATGCACTCAGATGAGATTGTTAATGCAAGCATATGGAGTTGTTAATACTCTGTGTTGAGCTTGTTAATCCATGGTGAAGTGGTTGTTGATGCACTCAGCTGGGATGATCAGGTTGTTAATCCATGCTCAAGTGGCTATTGATGCACTTAGATGGGGTTGTTAATACAAGCACATTGGGTTGTTAACATACTGACATGGGGTTATTAATACTCTATGATGGGATTGTTAATATCGGATGGGATTGTTAATACATGTTGTTTTTAATGCAAATGGGGTTGTTAAAACATACAGTTGAAGTTGTTAATGTTCGTACTTGTACTTGTCAATATGGTCATGAGGTTGTTAATACTCGCATATGGTGTCGTTAATAAACCTGATGTTATTCGTGGGGTAATGACATATGGGGTTGTAAACACAAGCACATGGGGTTGTTAATACAAGCTCATGTGGTTGTTAATGAACTCACATGTACTTGTCAACATAATAACATTCTTTATGCCAATATTTGTTAACTAAACCCATATACTCAACGATATGTGCGAGTTCTCACTGAAGCAACTCATTACACCAAGTCTCTATCTGAATACTAATAATTATACATGGCAACTACAAAAAGTATCTCATGAATACTACCCTCCGGGCATTGGAGATTACACAGAACATGTAAATTGTACTATTAGTTTTAGTTTCCATTTATACAAAACATCCCACGTAGCATAATGAAAACAAATTGCAGCTAATATTTGCATCTTCCGTTTTCACGACTTCGCTCCACCAATAACATAACCTTCTCACCATGTATGTTATGAGAGTGATTAACAAGCCACCAATGGCGCCCTTGGTCCAATTTTTTCTTTACCCCTCTTTCTTTTCTCTAACTTCTTTTCCTTCTTCATCGTCAAGTTCTGCAATTCAAGTTCAACTCATTGAGAAAGAAAGCATTCAAAACACACAATTCATAAATTTTGTAGTTCAAGTTCAACTCATAAATCAACAACACTAACAATTAAAGCAATAATGGCACAAGCTTCACGCAGATTGAAAGAAATTAGCTCTCTTCAGGACTTTAACAAAGTATCAAACCCTATTAAATTAATGCATATAAGAAAATACATTTAATTTTTTTAAACGGAAAGCAGTCCAATTCAAGCCATCCTAAAGTGCACCCCTTTTAAGAAATCTCTCAACTTTTAGCCATACGGTAATTTGCATGTTATAACAATTTTAGGATTGATTAGACCATTTTTAATGTACTTAACTATTTTTTCAAAAAAAGGATATAATATATTGTCGGCCCATCCATACAAATTATCTTCCCCAATAAGTAGTATTGTCTCTTTATAGGAATTTAATCAACCTAGCAAACACATACTGATTTTTATGCAATAGAAAAAGTGCCAGACAGACTTCAATAGCAAACACATATACTGATTTCCAGAGGTGCTAGCCATCATTTCTTGCTACCTGCACAAAACAGTTGTTATTAATAAGTTCATCTCCAATATTAACAACTATCGATGCTGCTATTAATAATACATTTTGATTCAAATATCAGCATTTCAAACTAGACAACTTTTACTTTGAGCTTGATGGTCACTTTCCACTTTTCATGTGTAGACATAACAATAAATACCCATAAACAATGCACAAATCCGAAACCCTTCATAAATACCATTAACCCTACAAATCTAATAAAATTTTCACGTCAAGTTGTCGTTAACAAGTTTACCTTAATAGTTAACAACTGTCAGTGCTGATATTAACAATACATTTTCCACTTCTCACAACATGTTGTACCCACAGCTTTTTTTACCTTCATCTTCATTCCCATGCACATGAAATGGAGAAACAGAGCTGATATAATCGAAAAACAGATCATACATATTCCAGAAATAAAGAAGTAATTTATACCTAAAAGTATTTATACCTGAAAGTAAAGTAGTTATCTCTAAAATCATTAAACTCACATTTAAATCTCAGAAACAAAGGTTGGAAACAGATTTCATTCGCATCTCGCTTTCGATCCAACTTCTTTATTTCTTCAGCTACTACTACTGTTGCTGCTGTATTGTTATCAGTTCTTCATTCTCCCCCAAACATCATTTTCTACCTCGTGAGACGATTACCTGAAATATAGCAATGAGACGCTGGGAGGCTGGAACACACTGATAGAGAGAGAGAGAGAGAGACAGAGAGAGTAGTAAGGAGAAGGGGACACAGAGAGAGAGAGAGAGAGTGAATTTGGCAAGGAAAGGGATATGTGGGGCATCAAATAAATTTTTCTATAATGGGAAGAAAATATTAAAAACATTAAGGGTATAATAGTAATTGAAGCTTTACAATTTATTACAATGAAGTCCCACGGGACTTGACGGTAAATACGCGATTTCGTGGGACTGTTTAATCGTAAAATCCCTTACACGGGACCTTAGTGTCATTTTCCCAAAAGAAAACAACGCAGAAAGTAAATTAACAAAAAAAAAAAAGTTGAATGTCACGCCAAATGGTAGATCCAACGTATTTGAACTTTTGAATAGCCATCCATGGATGAATTTCTTCCCAATATTATGGTACTTTAATGTGTTAGTTTTAACAGATATAAAATGTTTTTACTTTTTGGTGATAGCTTAGGAAAATATATTATTATGTTTTAAGAAACAAGTCCCAAATTTAATGAGTAAAGTCAAGAATTTAATGAGCACATGATTAGTTTATCTGAAAATAAACTTAACTTTTTGGCAGCAATAATTATTCTCCTATTCCAATTTTTTTTTTTTTTTACCAACCTCTTGATCACTCATTATGCGAAAACCACTATCTGTAATAGCCAAATCATTCAATGCAAATTACCAAAATTCAACACATCATCTTCACTACTAGCCAAACCATTGAATTCTACCAAGCAATGGTAGGCATTTATATTCTGTTGCAGATATTAATCTCAGTTAGGTGTTAATCATGAGAGGCTAGCTCTACGTAAAGAGAGACCTAATGCATAGATTAGATGTGAAGGGATATGGAATCCCCATCATTATAAAGAGAAATGGTAACCTGGATCTTTTTTAAAAAGAGAATGATGCGAGTTTCTGTCATAAGAGAATTTAGGGTTTAACAAATCAATCCAGAGGGATGATTTGTTTTGTAAACATTTTTTCTTGAATGATAAAGATTCTTCATTTTCTTAGTTTAACAAAGTTAATTATATATGAATTTTACCGTTTGAGTTAGTGACTTTAAAATCCTATGTAACTTATTGGGAAAAAAAAAGTGCCTAAGAAGCAAACAAAAAAAAATAAAAGGTAGAATTATTTTGCCCATATAAGAAATTTAGGGTTTTTTTTTTCATTTTCTATTTTCTTATCGTTGCAGCATACCTACTTTATATGGAATTTTTAAGTAATTAAATTCTCTCAAGATAAAAACCCATTTCACTCCATTCCGTTCTTTATAAATTTTCAAATAAATAAATCTGAGACTAACAATTAATACTAGAATCTTTGCTAAAATGGACAATTTCAATAGCATGCTTCTTTTCATTATTTGTACTTATTTTTAAGTAAAAGTAGTGGTCGATGATTCAATCTTTGACTTGCTTTCTCTGTTGCTCTCAACAGCTCAATCACAGGAATTTAGATCATCTCACCAGCCAAGTAATGTGCAAAGAGAGATTTAAAAAAGAACACCAAAAAGGTTACATGCCTCTATTTCTCTTTCTTCATCTCACCATCATTTCACAAGCGAAAATCCAAATTCATGACTTAACATCATGTGTAACAGCAAGATAACGTTAACAGAAAAGGAAAAAGAAACAGCAAGATAACAACTTTTCCATATTTCCAAAACAAATTTAAATGCAGTGATCACAGGAGACACCACACCCCCACAAAAAAAAAAAGAAGCAGCAGCAGCAATTCCTACATGTTCCATGTTCATAAAAATAATTCTGTTATCAATGGCCTAATACAACCTTTCTCCTTTATCCGGTTAAAAAAACTGGCTATAGAAGATAGAGTTCCCCCAAAAAATACATCGATCACAAATTGCATGGAACACATCACACACAAAATGTCATATTTACATCCGGGGTAAAACACAAATACAAAGTTTACAGATAATCCACCAGTTGTCAAAAAAGGAGAAAACCCATGAGTTCTTGCTATTAAGAAGATAATAGCAAATTAACAATCACCATTGACTCTGGGACGTGGAGATTGGTTCGACAATGGCATTGATCTTCTTCTGCAGCTCTGGCTTGTTGGCTCCTACAAGTTTATCAATCTGTTCTCCATTTTTGAGAAAGAAGAAAGTTGGAGTGGCTTTGATGTCCCATGAAGTGCTAAAGTCCTGCAACATGCAAAACCATGTCAAAAACTTGTAAGTTTTCGCTCACATCAGGGTAAGGTCATCTCAAAATTTTAGTGTAGTCCTAAATATAAAACTGTGAACCGATTTATAATTTTATCTCAAAAGCATCCATATTGATTACCCATATTAAGAGTCAAAGGTAGTCGCAATACACATGAATAAAGAGAATATTTTAGAAAAATCAACATATTTATTATAAATAACTAACTTAACTAATTTTTTTAATATCTGAAAATTAATTATCAAGCTTTTTTATTAAAGATTAAAGGAAGTAATAATTTGATATCTTCGTCATATAGCTGAAGTTTGAGGAATTCCTTAACTGATTGGGGTAAGTCGGAAAGAATGTGTTTTTATTCACTTTTTCTACCAGACTGATAATAATATGTCATGTAAAAATTATAATTAGAAAGTCATGATGTTGAAGACTGTAGCTTCACTACTTACAGCTAGTTCATCCACGTCAACTAACAAGAACATCAAGGATGGGTATTTCTCGGATAAGTCGCTGTAATATGGTGCAATTGTCTTACAAGGACCACACCATGCGGCACTGAAATTTGCAATCACCTGTTGAACGTACAGTTTTAGAATTAATTATCCAAAGTAAAGAGTAAAGGTTTATTGAAGGAACCAAAAACGATTCTAAAGAAAATATACTTGAAAATCTGGGAGGAACAGAATGGGTCTTATTTCATATGGAGCAGAACGTCCCAACTTACAATGTTCCTCTATGTTGTGTGCACACTAGTGTATGCGTGTTTAGAGAGAGTTCATAATTTGTATTTTAAAAGGTTTTATCAAATCA
>QFDD01007199.1:0-15287 GCA_006871305.1 Vachellia collinsii
TTCAGAAAAGAACACTGAATTTGAAATCCAATCAAATGAATCAGGTGTGCTTTCACATTGGTTGAATGATTTCTTTGTTTCATGTCTTTCGAACAATGATATTGTTATTTGATTGGCATGTGCTTCAATAGACGTTGAATTTAATGGCTGATGTTGCTCTCTGCAGGAACTAGGATTAGATGTCAAATTGAGAATTCTTGTAATTATTCAGAGCCCGAAATTATTACTTCTCCATGTAGTGAGAATAATGCATTCTCTCGTGACAAGCAAAAGAGCAACGAACATATGGGAAATGATACTCAGAACTCAGCACTAATGCTTTCTTCTCATGCTGAGAACGAAGCAGTTGATAAAATGGAAGATGACTCAGCAGAAACACAAGTTCCTGAAGTTGATGATGAGGTAGATGCTTCTATGATTATTATTGAAGATGAAGACAAGAATGAGGCAAGCGACATTCAAGAAGGAATTATCTCTGATGAGAACAAATCAATTGAAACTGCTCATGACGATCAGAGTTTTGAAGAAGTGTTTTCTGCAGAGAATAAAGCAGTTGAAACTTCCTATGACATTCAGAATTCCGAAGAATTGGAATTTAAAACTTCATCAGATATTGAAGAAGAATCCAAGGAATATGTAGAGAAGGATGCTGTTATGGAGGTCTGCAATGAAGATAAAGCACATGTCCAAAGTGTAGCAGATTCTCAATCTTCAGAAGGAAATATAAATGAACATAACGCAGAATCTGAAACTACGGATGAAACGGAAGCAAAATATGAGACTACGGATGTTCAAATTGGCAATGAAGACCATGAAGAAAATGCTGATGTTCCAATTCATTTGGCTTGTCAAGATCAGTCAGCACTGAAGGATAATGCAACAGTGGAAGTTAAATCGGTCAGAAAGATGCGTGATGAAGAGGGCGATAAGCAGAAGGAAAACCAGATCAATGATGGTCTGACCAGTAAAAGCATGCGGCAGCTCAAGAAGATGCTGAAAAACTTAACATTAGATAACAAAACCAATAACGACAAGAGTAGTAATAATTCTATCAAGGTGAGGCTGAATTTCTTTTCTCACTGGCAACTTAACATTCTTTTCTCACTATTTCATGTTCATTATACAGGAAGTGGAGAAGAAAAGAACCGCGTTGCAGGAACTGCCAGAGAACCGAATGACAGCGAGCTAAGGGTCAGCCATTTTTACCTTGAAGAGGAATGGCAAGGATGGGAAGGAAGGTTTTTTTTCCATAGTTTCTTTCTTTTCTTTTTAGTTCAAATTTGGCTGCAAATTTCATCTTCATTATATGTCATTCTGGTTGTATTTCAAGTTTGGTTTAATGGACACTTTTCTTTGAAATCTTAGTTCATATACATTTTTCTTGTAATAAAGTTTGGTTGAGGGACACTCACTCTTAATGGACACTTTTCTTTGAAATCTGAAGGAGTTTTTGAAGCATTTTAAGTCATGTGCCAAAGAAGAAAAAAAATAACACTTTCCTTGCATAGATTGAGTTTTTCTGCTGTTAAAAAAAAATCAAGTGGTATCAACCATTGCGCTCTCAGTAATTCTTGCAACCATGCCCTTTTTGGCTTTTGAAACATAAGTCATTAAATTTGTTTGATTTCTTGATGTCATTAGGAAAAAGTATTACGAGTATAATGAAAAATGAAGAATAATTTTCGACAGAAAAGAAAAATGAAGAATTTGAATAGAAGGGTGAAAACAGAGCATGTCCGATTCTCTTATCATTAGGGGGGGCTGTTTTGAATGAAGGAGGAAAATTAATTCAAACAGTGTATATGATTTTAAAATATGTGCAAATACTTGATTAACTTCAATTCTTGGTAGATCCACAAAAGTTTCTTTTCTTTTATTTATTTTTTTTTGAAGAAAAATTAACTCAAATGATAAATATAGGATAAAGGATGAGGGTGAGGGTAAACCACATCCAATTGTGGTTACCTGTGTACCAGAACTTTAATTAGCATATAAACAATTTTATACTAAAGATCTAAACTTATAAATAAACTAGTATATTTTATATCCATGCAATGCACTAGTAGGTTCATTCATGTCTGGTAAGAAAAAGGGTTAAGGGGTAAAAATGTGTATATACTTTTTTTCAAATGTGCATTTGGCATCATATATATTTATTAGTTGTATAAATGTCTATCAAACTATGAAAAACATTGCAAAAACACCCTGCTCCTCTATCTTTGATGAGCCCTCCCTTCTCTCTCTTCTCCCCCTGTGCTCCCTTCGGTTCCACAACTCCATGACCACAAGTCGGCTTTTGTACCCACATGCGTTAAAAAGTAAAACATTTTTCTTAAATGCTACATTTTTTAAAATATTTACCTATATACTATAGTTAAACTTATTATTTAAGAGAACGAATTTGAAATTGTACTGAATTTGTTCACATGAAGAACGAGGTCAGTACAATTTCCTCAAACTCGTTCAGCTGGTGAACGAGTTTGGGGAAATAATATTTTTTTTATTTTATCCCCGAACTGAACGAGTTTGGGAGCCCCACCCCCAAACTCCCCCCTCCCCCACATCCCTTTTAAAAAAAATTATTTTTCAATTTATTTTTCAATCACAACCCCCATCCCTTAAAAAAATTATTATTATTTTTAAATCCCTCCCCTATTTAAAAAAAATTGTTGTTATTTTTCAAATATATCTAAATTAGCCCATCAGAAAAAAAATAAATCTTTAAATCTCTCCCCCAACCTAAAAAAAATTATTATTTTTTAAATCTCTTCAAACTAACCCTTTAGAAAAAAATAAACCCCTATAAATTATTTTGATAAAAAATGGATGTGAAAAATAAAAAACATTAGTTTATAATTTATTCACTCTCTCATTTTTCAAATTAAAAAAGGCCAATAAATAAACTTCAAATTGAAAAATCACTTCCTTATTTAAAACAATCACTTCAATTAATGTTTTCCCAAACTCATTGGGGGGAGGGGTAGTTTGGCCCCCAAACTCGTTCACTTAAGGGGTAAAATTAAAAAAATATTATTTTCCTAAACTTGTTCACCAGCTGAACGAGTTTGGGAAAATTGTACTGAACTTGTTCTCCAGATAAATGAATTCAGTGTAATTTCAAATTCATTTTTTTAAAGAACGAATTTGACTGTAATATATAGGTAAATATTTTCACATTTGAGGAAAATATGAGGGTACAAAAGCCACCACAAGTCTCCACCTTCACTAACTCATCTCGCTATTTCACAGTCATAGTGATCTGGGACACCATTTTTGTGTGGAGCTTTTTCAATGCCTCCTAAACACACAGCATGGCCGATTCTCTCTTCGAATTCCAACCTAGTTTTTTTCCTACAACCTCTCGCGTTTCCAGTCTCCTTTGCCGTCGCCGCCGACCGTCGCCGCCGTGAGGCCATCGACAGATGTCCTGTCCTTGTCTACTCCGACTTAAAGGAGCTCTGGATCGGGAATTGTTTGGCTGTGGAATGTGCAGTTTGCTTGATTAAGTTCGAGGACGCCGACAAGATCCTCTTGCATGCAAAATGCAATCACGTTTTCCATCCCGATTGTATCGATCGGTGGTTCTCTTCACGCCTCACTTGCCCTCTTTGTCGTGCCAAAATCACTCCGTCGGATTGCGCCAACGCCGAAACCGTGATGGAGTCGAGTCACGATCAATAATCCGTTGAAGATTCTGAAATCGAGCAGCAGAGCGCCGTCGAGTCGACATGATAATGTGCCCCTCCTCTATATGCACCCACACACACGCATATCCACCCCTAGTCTCTCCATTTCCTGCTTCACCAGCCTCTGCTAGGCATTTTCAATTCCTGCAGCAACATTATCATATGAACACATCTATGGCTGTCAAAACTCGTATCCAATTTATTCTGCTGCTTCTTTCATTTTTATGCTGCTCTTGCAAGCCTTCCTCCTGGAACTCAGATAAACATACAGATTATGAGGGTGACGCTTTTGAAGAGCCAATGGAATGGTAAAGCACTTGATCCACCGGGTGAGAACTGAGAAGGGACGCTGGCGATGTAGAAACGCATGGGAGAGAGAGGGGGAAGGGGAAGAAAGAGAGCGTGGGGCTTAAAGAGTTTACACGTAGCACTTGGTGGGTCTCTCAGACTGTAAAGTAATAGCCGTTTGTACAAGTTAACAGGGTTGGCATTTTTCTTCATTTTACGAAGTTATTTCTGTAGCCAAGAAAAATTTATAACTCCAGATGTTCATTTGAGAAAGTTTATAGGTATTTTTATCTCTTAACAAAAAAACAAACAAAGTAAGCTCACACATGATTTTATTGATAAGGAAATGTTTTTTTATCAATCAATCATAAGTTCTTATAATATATTAAATTTGTAACACTCAAAGTTTGGAAGTATCAATTGTGTGTAGAAAAGGTTTTAGACATCTCACAATACTTGTTCCTAATAACAGTTACCCTGAATTGATTATTAAAAATAATATGACTTTTTTAAAATATTATAATTATCCAAAAAAAAAGAAGCAAACATTATATATTTATAAAGAGAAAATAAAAAAAATCTCAGAAACAATTATATATTTATAAAGTTTCTGTTTGGAGGTAACCAGAAACTGTAAACAGAAACTATGGCCTACGTACATGTACATTCTTTCCTTCCCCATTTTTCGTATCTGAATCATGCTCACATTACCGGGGTAGCGTTGTAGCTTCGCTGTGGGACCTTCTTCAACGTAGTCTTCAAAAGATCAAAGTAAAGAGGGAATTGCACCAGAGCAAAAAGTGTCACAGGGAATGAAGTCAAAAGATATATAGGAAGCGCAGCGTTCTGGAACCTTTCCTTGAGCACGAAGAAATGGCCAGCACAGAACGACACCAACATGGATGCGATGGACATGAACAATGAGGACATACCCAGAATAAGCTTCTTCGGCAGGTTCCTGTTGAAATCGAATTGCTGATAGCGAGAAGTGAGTATCGATAGGAGATGGTTGCAATACTGGAAAAGCATAGAGCCACCAGCGAGGAGATGGTAAACAAGTCGAATGCCCTCTCTGCTATTAAAACCGGGCGGCCTCTGGCCTTTTCCACACCACCAGGCACGGCGGTTGTCGATGAAAACGCCACCGTGGAGACCAATGTCGCCACTACTGAGCATGATTTTGAGGTTTTAGTCAACCACTCTCCCCCGCTTCGCACCAAGTCACTGTGAGTTTCAGTGAATATCTCTTTCGGGGTCTTGTGAATCTTATTGTAGTGGACAAAAAACTTAGTTTCCATTGAATTTTTCACAAACTGCATCACCAACAACCACTAGCTAAGTAAGAATTGAGATTAATCAGGCCTATTCAGTTATCAGTAGTTCAGTTCATATACCTCAAACCACTTGATTTCCCACTGCATTTGGAGAGCGGCACCAGAAATGTGCCATGGCTCGTGGGTTCCACGTTTGGCTGCCAAGTGCAATGCACTATTTCCTTCACTATCCACCTGCCGAAATAGACTTTCTTTGAAGAAATTCTTTTGCAGCAGCAGATTGTACACATGGGGTTGCCTCTTCTCTACGGCTAACAACACTATGTTCTTCTTCTCTTCATTCTCGTCGTAGATGGCCACCGGGAATAGTCTTAGAATTTCCTTCACCATTTCGATCACACCATTCTTTGCAGCGATGAGTATGGGTGTCTCCCTTTTACCTTTTTTACAATCTTCCACACCTGTACATTAATTTATACACATGTATTTTACATAATTAGATCTATAGATTGATGCGAGGGAAAAGGGGTGTCAGCTGCCCTTCAATTTTAAAGGTGTTCCCAAATATTTTTCTCTTATTTCTTTAGATCATTAAATCAATTAATTAATCATTTATTTCTTTAAAGTTTGTTCTCACAGCTTGATTGATGCTTTATTTTTCTTTTAATTGATTCAACTCAACCGCTCTAATTACAATTTTATTTCTTTTTCTACATTCATGGTGGGTAACAATATTTATTTTTAAAATTCAAATTTTAAATCAGTATCTCCCTATTTCATTTCTAATTACAATTATTCCATTTTAATAATATCTTTTATAATCTAGATATATCAATTTTTTCAAAAATATAATAGAGACTTTTGTTTTCATTTTTCCAACAACATGGCAATAAAATGTATTTGAGTAGATATTTAATTAGAACTATGCTAAGGTAAGTAAGTTTAGATAATCGATCAAAATAAATCATTTGTCTTGGTAATCAATTATAAAATCTAAAACTCTAAAAAACAAAAACAAGTTTTATTTTAAACAGTTATTGAGTGAAATGAAGGGATCATATGATCAAATTATAAAGAAAATGATATGACAAAGTAAAAATAATCACACATTACTCATAAAAACAACATCTAATATAAAATTTATAAACGATATTTTTTAGCATTACATTAACAACAAATTAAATTAAAGAAATGATAGATACTCTAGAAAAAAGTATATGAGAACAAAAATAAGGACTAAAAATGAAATACATGATTTTTATATTAATTTGTATTTTTTCATGTTATGTATTTTTCTTGAATTGTGTTGAATTTTTTTTTATAGTGAAATACATTTTAATATACAAAATAATTTTTTTTTTAAAATAGATAACAACAAATGAATTTTTTTGTGGGATGAAATTTTCATTAAAAAGGAGGGCAAATATTATTTGTTTTCTCTATCTCATACATTTATTTCATTTGGGGTCTAAGTGGAATTAGATAGGGGTTTGAGTGTTTAAAATTAACCGCCAAACATAAAAAAAATTATGTTATATTTTAAAATTATATGAAACTTTCCCTTGATGAGTTTTGAGTGTGAGATTTTTTTAAAGAAGGATAACTCAAATGGTAATGCAAAATACAATTGTAACTATAATATTTAATGTTCTACTAATTTGTATTGAGAAATTTATAAAACACGTTATGATAGCATACACTATTGTTTTGATCATCCTGTACATTGCACGGGGGTTAACTTTAGTTCTATATAAAATGAATGATATTTTAACATTTAATGGACCAAAAATGGATTTTTATTTTTCAATTTTTTATGATTTTTCAAAGATAGACATATTGAAAAGTATTAACCCATTCTCAATTTTGGAGTATCTACCTTTAAAAAAATCATAACAATTGAAAACATAACCATTTTTTTGCCATGATACATCAAAATATCACTCATTTCAATGATAACAAGAAACCAAAAAAAAAAAAACACATTTGGCAACATAAAATTGAGGGGCAACTGGAAAAGATAGCTAACACCCCAAACTCCAAAACCTGTGTATCATTTTTTACCCCCGTCTTTGGCGGTTGATAGCTTAAGCCCAAAGGATGACGCTTCCTCTGGGACAGGGGAGTCGGGTTTGGAGCCATTGTCTTCGTACCCATAATCGGAAGCACGATCAAGAAGTGCTTTCATTATTTGAATAGACCAAGTGTGCTTCTCCTTCTTTCGACGTATCTTGTTTAACCTGCTCGATCCTGCAGTGAAGGGTATATTGCGTAAATTAAACTTAGATTAATATACATGAAAGGATTAGACATTAATTTACAAATGGCTTACGTACCTTGTCCAAGAGTTACCAGTAACGCCAGATAAAAGAATTCGACCAAGTTAAAGCAGGTTCTGTAATTAGCAGGAAACAATCCACTTCCATGATCTCTGGCTTCCGATCCTAATTAAAAAAAAACAATTAATGATATGATCAGAGTGTTCAATCAGCTGTTGTTTCTCCTAAATTTCATTTTATTGACCTAAAGTTCGGAGGGAAAAAAAATGGGGGAATTACTGTAAAGTCCCATGTAAGAGAATTAATATCAGAAAGGTCTCATTGACAACTCAAGCAGCTACAAATGACAACTCAAGTTACTCGCATTGACAACTTCTTGTAACATGTCTGATATTAATTCTCTTGCATGAGACTTTATAGTAATTCCCCCAAAAAAAATTCATGACCTCTCCGCTAGAGTCCGTATGATGATTTTTTGCCTTCTTGAGATCCTTGGTATTTGCTTGATCAGATTTATTTTGTTTTCCTACAGCTACCATAAATTACCTTTGAAATGTGAATTCATAATCGCATGATAATGACAAGATCGGCAAATTAAATAGCTAATGGTGATATGTAACAAGCATAAGTGGGGAGAATCACATCTCAAAAGCTAAATGCTGGAATCGAGGAACCCAAGGCCTTATAAGGTTTCTCTTACAAGGAAACATTCCCAACGTGGAACTCGTTACAATGCACCCCTTTGGGAGCCGACATCCCGGCAGCTCCACTCTATGGTATTTCACTCGACGCTTCACTCAAATATCCTACTGGTCAGCCCCTCCAATAGAAACCCTCTGCAAGTAGCCCTCTCCGGTCATATGTCTCTCAATAAAAGCACCATCTGTAACAAGCACAAGTTATTTGAAGAACCATACCCCAAAAACTAGTCATTGGAGTTAGGGAATTCAAAGCCTTTTAAGGTTCCTCTTACTTGTAAGAAAACCTCTCTAATGTAGGACTCATTACATGATATACCCTGCTCCTATATATGAAGGAAAGAATAATAGAATAACATAAATCTACCAGTAGTGAATGCAGATTTGATGACGGTGAAAATGTCCCCGAATAAGTGGTAATTAGGCGGAAAATATTGGTGAATCGCTTGCCCATCACGCAATCGCCGCGGTTCTGCAGCTTCCTTAAGCTTGTCAACGTATAAACCTTGCAGAGACAAACAAAGGATTTGAAATTGCAAAATGAAAAGGACGAGGACTCAAATTAAGAGGCAGTATAGTATAGGCATATCGTGAGAAAATAAAATAAAATATTAAATACTATATACTTACAGTGATAGATGATGCTTTCAGGTCGTCCAAGGCGGCTACCACTTCTGAAGGAAGAAGGTTTTGCCGCCAGCAGATGGAGCGGGGACAACCCATCTTCGTTCACAGACGTCACTAGATCTTCATACAAGTGTATTATTTGGAATGCCAAATCTGCATGTATATACACATGCTCACCAATAATAATTCAGTTTCTCTCTTTATGCACGCGTCATATGATTATAGAAAGAGACGTACAGGAGGAGATGGATATATAATATTGAAGTTGTTGATTTAGTTTACCGAAATAGTCTCCACTGATTGCGCAATGAAGAATAGTGTTGCCGTCGTTCCTTCTACAGTTGGCAGAGTAGGGTGGAGTGTGGCCGCCGGCCGGAATACGGTGTCGGATATAATGAAGGCAAAGAAAAGCTTTGTATTTGCCAAATAGAGCCGCCAAGAAGAGGGGTGTCTCGCCGTCACCGTTACGACAATCCACCAAAGAAGGCTCTACGCCTGCAATGATCTCACATACTGTGGCGTCCCCCATTGCAGCCGCTAAATGCAGAGCAGTGTTGCTCCTGTTGTTATGAATTTGAAGGGCGTCTTTAAGATCATGCAGATCCTGATGGCACATAACTACTACTGAGTTTACCATTTCTGAGACCACCTTGTGGTTCCCTTCAGACACAGCTATGTGCAACGCGGTGTCTCCTGACCTTGTTATTCTGGCCGTGTGCGCCCTTGGGTCTTCCTTGTACATCTTGGTCGCTCGTTCCCATTGGCCTTTCATGGCACATGTGAACAGTTCTTTCTTCTTGATGATTTCCATCTCCGAGGAGTCCACAACCGTATCTCTACCATCCACCTGCTGGTTCCATCATGCAGCTGCTGATCGATCTGTTGTCACAATTAATGAACTCTCAATGTGTCCGTGGGTGCTTCAAATTTTTTTTCCGGTACAAGAGACGGTCACTGTTTTTACGCAGAAGGGTTTGCTGAGTAGTCAAGTTATTCCCATACTAGATGAAAAGGATTGAGCATAAAAAGAAAAAGGGTAAAACAAGCTCGAGCAAATTAAATGAGATGATGGAGAAAACAAAAGCGAAGGTTTTATAATCTGTTTCTGATCCTTGCTAGCTTTCTGGTGTTAATGGATATATGCAGGTTTGTCAGCTTTTGCAGGCAAAGGAAAAGGTGTGTTACGTGCATATATGGCCAGCGTATTAAAGAAGCGAGAAGCCAAATGATCTAGCCTGTTGTTTGAAAGATTCTTTGTAATAGGATCCCCACAACTAATTTGGAAAAGAAAAAGAAAAAGAAAAGAAAAGAAACGAAAAATAAAGGGGCAAACAAAAACAAAAGTCATTGACACCGTCTGCTACGTCGACTCTCTTATATATTGCTATTAACTTATCTATTTAAAATCAAAGAAATTTAAATAATGAAATTCAATTCAATGGTGTAATTGGTCTTACAGTTTAGTGGAGAAAAGTCATTTCTGACATACAATGATTGAAGTCAAGTCAATTTAAGTATTTTATGAAAAAGATCAACGATACAAAAATGTTAGATAATTAGCACAAAATGCTAAGGGTGGTGACTGAGATGCATGAGATCCATCAGCTTTTATTCCTTCCTTCTACGTAAAAAAAATAAAAAACAAAAAAAAAACAAAAGAAAACACATATTTAATAGGAAAAAATTTATTCAAGGACAACAGTAGAAAATTAATTTCAGTCAACCCCAAAACATTCTGAAATTATTGGTGGCCAAGCACCAGAGCTCTGGCAGTGCAACTGGTGGTGGTTGGCTTTTGAAAAAAATCAAGGGCAATAATAACTTTTCAACTACAAAATTTAATTACATTTTAGTCCTTGGGGGTGCAGTGAAATTTCATAAAGTTTTAGGGATTGACTGAAATTAAATCTCTTTAGTGCCCCTTGAGTGAAATTTTCCCCGTTTAATATTATAACAAAGCTCTTATGTTTTTTTAGGAAAAAAATAAGGAGATTTTTAAATTTTATAAAACGAAACAATCATTATTTACTATAAACTATATATTGCTATCTTGCAATTTACAGAAACACTAACACCAAAAAAATTACCAAACATATAGCAGCAGCAGTAATTATAATAATTGTATTAGTGATAATTCAATCCTCTTTATCAATTAATTTTATCACATGCTAGTATTTCGAAACCAACACAGGCACAATAAAGTAACAGTAATGTTTCTTTTTCTTTTTTCTTTTTTCTTTTTGAACGGCTACTGCTGTTTGTTTCTTCACACTATCAAATAAAAGTTACAAACTAGACAGTATCTAAATTTAAATTCTAACTAATTAAACATTCAGCCACATAATCAATCTTCAATCTCGACGGTTCTGAATTTAATCTCTGCAGGAGATGTTAGCGTGCCAGAAGTCTATTTCTTTATGTCTCCATTTGGGGTAGAAATACAATCCTCTGTGAATTTACTGGGGATGGCCTTGTAGCTACGTTGTGGCACACTTTTAAAGGTGGCCCACACCAGATCGATGTAGAGTGGGAACTGTACTAAAGCAAAAAGGGTCACCGGGAGGCAAGTCACTGCATATATAGGAAGCGCAGTGTATTGGAGTTGATCCCTCAGCACAAAGAAATGGCCTGCACAGAATGACACCAACATGGAAGCAATCGACATGAACAGTGATGTCAAACCAACTATAAGCTTCATGGGCAGCACAACCCTGAAATCATACTCCTGATACCGAGATGTGAGTATGGATAGGAACATCACTACGGCGGTGATGGAACAGCACAGTGCAATGAGTGATGAGATGGCGAACACGTTGAATGCCGGCTCCCTTTCTAGAGTTGGCCTGCCGGTGTTTTGGTCTACACCGCCGGGGAGGGTGGCCGATGTCGCAAACGCCACCGTCGCTATCAACGCCGCCACCACAGAGCATGACTCTGACGTCTTATTCAGCCACTGCCCTCCGCTTTCCACTAGAGGAGCGTGAGTTTCCGTGAAGATGTCTTTCGGGGTCTTATTACGGTTGTTGCGTCGAGCAAAGAAATGAGAAGGCATCGACTTTTTAACAAACTGCATCCATACACACACAAAGCTGTGAGATCCATGTCATATATATACTTATAGCTCTCAAGGCTTGGTGATGAGTAATGAGTTGATTACCTCGAACCACTTGATTTCCCATTGCATTTGGAGGGCGGCGCCGGGAATGAGCCAGGGCTTGTATTGCCCAAACTTGGCAGCCAAGTGTAATGCACTGTTTCCCTCGTGATCCACCTGACGGAAGGCACTCTCTTTGAGAATATTCCGTCGGAGCAACAGCTTATATACGTGGGGTTGCCTGTGCTCTACTGCCAACAGTACCACATTCTTTTTCTCTTCGTTCATGTCGTGAACGGCCACCGGATACAATTCTATGATCTTCTCAACCATCTCTGTCACTCCATTCTTTGCAGCGATTAATATAACTGTCTCTGTTCTCTTTTCTTTAGAATCTTTCCCGCCGTCACATCACAACAAAATGTTGCTCGTCACAATGAGAGAATATATCTAATAAAGGTCTAAAGTCTTGTTTTACTACCTTTGTCCTGTTGTTGCTTTTCGTTTCCAGGTCCGTTTATTTTGATGTCTTGATCTAAGGGATAAGAAGCTACTATTTCATCCTTCGCGTGACCGGTGTAAGAGGCATAATCAAGGGGTTGGGGTTCACCCCCACCGTCTTCGTACTCGTACAAGGATGTACGACGCAGAAGTTCGTTCATTATTTGAAGAGACCAAACGTGTTTCCCCTTCTTTCGGCGTATTCTTTTTAATTCACTCGATCCTGGATCGTTATGTCAAAATCGGTACACACACACACACACACACACACATATATATGAGTCGTTATTTAGGATTAATTAACGTGGGAGTAAAAGAATTAAAGACACATGTACCTTGAAAAAAACAGAATAAGAGGGTTACATACAGATTCATAACAAAACCTAGGACACTGTGCTTTCCTATCTACTTTTCCAAATTTAAGTAACACACAAGTGTTCATAGATAAGCATACCTTGGCCAAGAATCACCGTCAATGCCAGATACACAAATCTGAAGAAGTTACAGCAGGGTTCGTAGTTGTCTGGATATAACTGATGCGGATGACCATGAGCTATGCATTCTGATCCTAGACAAGGGGGATGTAAATTGTGACTCGGTGATGGTATTACGAGTGCATGGTCATGTCATCTTGTTCCCAGAAAATTAGCTTTCCTATAAAATAGTACAAAAAGAAACAATGGACCAAAATTCAAAAGAATTCTCACCTGGGATGTTATTATTTCTTGCCACTTCGGGATCCTCTGCATTTGATGTCAGTCCTTTGGGCAAAAAAATCCTTTTCAAAAAGTTAGCCACTGGAAATTTGTTGGTTACTGAAAATGAAGATACACAAGCTGCGTCAAGCTAAAGCTAAAAAGTAGAGGAAAAACAAATAATGCATTAATGTAATGCTTGATGGATGTGTGTTAATTTTTTTTTTTTTTGGGTGATCAGGTGTGTGTTAATTTGTGTTTGTCTTTAATAGCGCATGTGCTTCTACATCACATGCATGCATTTTATTCATAGATGAACTGCATGTGTGTGTATGTGTATAGGATATATTAGGCGCCAAATAAGTGCACAACTGACTGACTGACTTAAGTGAAAATATCAACTAATAATTATCTCTAATAGTGTTTAGAAGATATAGATGCAGTTATAGTATGAATGAATTTGCATGTGTGAAAAATGAGGAGAACAAAGAAATTAGAGTACCAACAAGGAGCGAAGCTTTCACGACCCCAAAAATGTCGCAGCAAGTCCGGTAATTTTCTGGAAGATTGCAACTTGTTCTGTGCTGGCCTTCCTGTGATAATGACTCTTGATGATTGTACTCTACCTTGAGCTCTTCAGAATACATACCTTTCAAACAGTGAAACGGGGAGGGCTCATACATTTATATTGTATGAACTATGAAGAGGATGAATATTTACAATAGTAGCCTTTCTTCCATGAACAAACATGACTTAATCTCAGTACTTACAATGATAAATGATCCTCTCATATCGTCCAAGGCGGCTGCCACTTTTGAAATCGGAAGGCTTTGCTGCCAGCAGATGGAGGGGAGACAACCCCTCTGCGTTCACCCAGTTTACTAGTTCTTTATACAGGTGAATTATTTGGAATGCCAAATCTGCCATTAAGAGGATATAAATATGTAGCAGTATTATTGTAAATATTCACACCATCGGAGGAGTCTAAGATCACATCAGTAAATGAACGTGATACTATACCATAGAAGTCTCCTGTAATTGCACAATGAAGAATAGTATCCCCGCCGTTCCTTCTACAGTTATCATAATTGGGGCGTTGATTAGAACAAGAACCACTTGGGGGGGACAGATGATGAAGACGGAGAAAGGCTTCTTTTCTGCCATGAAGAGCTGCCAGGAAGAGAGGTGTCTCGCCGTCGACGTTTCGAAACGAGATTAAGTCGGGGTGACTGTTCGCAATGAGGTTACACATTCTGAGATTGCCCATGGAAGCAGCTACATGCAGAGCTGTGTTTTTTCTGCTATCCTGAGTCTGGAGAGCCTCTTTACAGTGTTGCGTGCAACTTCCAGCATGCCCCACCATCTGTTCCACCACCTCCTCGTTGCCATCAAACACTGCTACGTGCAAGGCAGTGCTTCCAGACCTGGTGATTTTGGCCTTGTGAAGCCTTGGATCCTCCTTATACAGATTGATCACCCCATCCCATTTCCCTTTCATGGCTAATGTGAATAGCAGCTTCTTCTTCGTTTCCAGGTCATCAGCAGCCATTTTCTCGCCACCTAAGCTAGCTACTTCCTTTCTGCAACACAATTGACGACTTCAACGTGTGCACATATATATGGGTGGATCCATGATGATCACTTCTTGTAATTAATGGTAGCGTGTGCTGAGCCTTCAAGTTATTCCCTGCGATGGATGGGTAAGTGGGGCTTGATTAAAGAAATGGCGGAAAAGAGAAAGGTTAAAGATTAAAGACAGAACGGAAAGAGGAGTGTTTATCCAATGGATGAATGACGTTGCTGGGAATTACTGGAGCAGTATATCTTTACGCAAGCTTGATGCCAAAACATGAGAAACTCCTTGTTTACGCGCCTCTCACTGACAAAGAAACAGTTATATTTTTATTAAAACAGTATCGTTCCGGTGAAGCAGCGAGTCTCTATATATACAAGCAACAAAAGGCTAAAAACAAAAATAAATTTTATTAAAACTAAATTATATTTTTACTCTAACTTTTTTTCTAAAAATTAATAAGAAATAAAATGAATGGAATGTAATAATTAAAGTGAACTAGATTGGAATCTTAATCGCTGTGAATTTATTTCACATCATATTGATAAGTTGGAAAAAAATAATTGTTTATATAC
>QFDD01007201.1:0-10038 GCA_006871305.1 Vachellia collinsii
TAAAGTGCTCAAATTTATGTTGTCCTTTTAATAGGCTTAATTTATTGCATCAAACTTGTTAATATTTGAACATGAGCTCTGTTTACAAGTGGTCAGATCCAACTTCTTGCAACTACTCTTTTGCTTTGAATTAAATCAATGTCATCTCTAATGGGTTCATGCAATCATGCATGGATGGACTATTTGGGTTTAAGAAGGGGAAATCCCCTTCTCTATGCATCAGAATTAAGCTTAATAGGGTATTGATTCACAATTTTGTTTGGGTTTAAAATTCAGGTTCCACATCAAGTAATTTCTACTTCTTGTCTTTACAGAAGATCTTATCTTGGATGAAGAAGTATAGTTCTTGAAGGAATTTATCAATGGATGTGGTGAAAATTATAGGCTTTAGGAAACTTCCTTATTTAGATCAAGTTGCAGTCTTTAATGAATGTCAATGTCATTACAGAAGATCTGATTACTTTGATCAGTTTTTTTCTCTGGTTTTTGCTTATGCATTTCGGACAATATTTCTTTCTTTCCAAACTTTAATGCCCCTACTTTATAAGCATGCCATTATGTTGTATGTTTTTATTTTAATATATTGTTTTTTATTAAAAAAAACTTGTTAATATTTGGAAGTACAGGCTAAGGTTGAATTGTCAAATACTTGATTGCCTTGGAGATTGCACCATGGAAATTGGCAGATACCTTCAATTAGCATGCTTTTCTGAAAACTAAAAGGAGTTCCTTGGTTTGTATTTGAATTGAATGCTTTTGACGACTAAATACTTCGTTATTCAACATATAAATATTATTATATTATATGTGTAGTTGATTAAAATCATTCTTCTTTATCCAATAAAGTTTAATTATTTGAGAATGTTAATGCTAATACTCATCCAAAAAATTATAATTTTTTTTCATTAAAAATATTTAATTAAAACATTATATATTTTGATAGAGGTAAAATGTTTTAGTCATCCAAATATTTATTCATTTTTAATGTTTTCTCCGGTCCACGTTTAGGAGAGGTAATAATATTTTTTTTTTCGGTTTTCTTTTCTTATTGTTTTCTCACCTTCCATTTTTTTCCCATTCCACTCATTATTCATTAAAACAAAGTATTAGTGTTCTCTAGAGAAGAAAAAGGAGTTTAATAGATCAATTTAAATTAGTGGTTTCAGAGTAGTTTTATCTAATAGAGATTTTTTTTTTTTGAAAATTACTATAAAGTTCCATGCACGAGAATTAATATCAGAAAAGTCACATTGACAATTCAAACGGCTTTATTAACAACTCAAATCACTCACATTGACAACTTCTTAAAATCTTTCTGATATTAAAATTTTAGAGTAATTGCCCTGATGGCAATGTAAACAATGCCAATATTTTTTTGCATTCCTAACCAAATCACCCTTTAAAAATCGCGGGGAGGAGATCAGTTGATTTATGCTCCAGGATTGGAGACTCGTTCACATTCTGTAACTGAAGATGACCGGACGAAAGCATCGGAAGCGGAAAGAGGGCTCGAAACGCCGTGAAGTCACCTTGACCCGTGACGGAGGATCCTCTCTCCATCGGTCAATCCCCTCAGTCGACGATCATCTTCTCCGCCGTCGCCCCTATTCTCCTCCATCTTCCCCCTCGGCGCTCCAAGACCGCGTCGCCGCCAAGAACAGTGAGATTCATTCACTCCTCCTCGACAACCAACGGCTGGCGGCAACGCATGTGGCGCTCAAGCAAGAACTGACCGCCACTCAGCAAGATATCCGGCACTTGTCCTCTGCGGCGGCCGAAGTAAAGGTTCAAAGGGACATTGAGGTACGCCAGATTTACGAGAAGTCGCTGAAGATGGACGCCGAAGTTCGCGCCATCGAAGCCATGAGCTCAGACTTGGCTCAGGTGCAGGCGGATATACCGGAACTCATTGAGGCCAGGAAGGACCTCTCGTCGCACTTGGAGGCCATTGAGAGCGACCTTGCAAGGGCTCGTGAGGAGTCGCGGCAAGTGCCTGCAATTAAGGCAGATATTGAGGATATGCGTCATGAGATTCGCCGTGGAAGGTATGTTTCTGCTACGCCTAATTCTTGGACCAGTTTTCTACGTTTCTAACAAGTGTAGCTATACTTGTTTATCTTCTCCATCAGTATCATTTATGTGTACGAGAGAAGCAAGGTTGAATTGGTCATTCTTGTCCTGGCTGAACAATTGGATGGCTATTCTATGCAGCAAATGAAACATATGCTATTATATGTTACTTTATGCCTTCTAGGACAAATGCACTCGGATGGTTTGTTTTCCAAAAGTTGGTTTGCATAAAGAAACTGATAATGTGCATACAAGTACATAATATCGCACTCATACTTCCAAAAAAGAGGGGAAACATATGCAATTCACATACTGTTAAAGTGGTTATGCGACCGTTCTTATTGCTTCACACCCATCCATCTCTATTCTTCTAGCGGGTGTGTGCGCAATTATATGATGCTTCTACGTTATTTTGGCATAATGATAGTTCATGACTTAGGAAGAAAGAGTAAACAATTTATTTATAAGTTGTTATGAATATCTTATTCGTGTTGATAGTTTGTGTTATCATTTACATTATAACTTTTTAGACTATTCAATTTTCATTTTTTCTTTTTAATTAGTTGATTTGTTCATTAAATACGCATGTGTATGTGTGTGTTTGTGTCCTTGTATATCTCTGTTCCTTTACCTTAAACTTATTTTTTTTTTAAAAACTGTAGGACCTTATGTATTGCGTCATGTCATATTCAACAAATACACCCATATTAGCGCTGCTTAGAGTGAAAGTAGCATTTTTATCAAAATATATATATATATATATATATATATTATGTGACGTACCAAATAGAGGGGGAAAAAGCCTAGTGATGGGTAAACAAAGATTAAATTTAATGCTTGATTAACTAGAAGATTGAAATGAGTGCTGTGTCATTGTTGTGGTATTTGGATGGATTATGGTCATTGAGCAAGTGTTTATTCTTATCTAAAGATGGGACTGGCTGAAACCAAGTCTACTTTTTTACTGTATTTAAATAATGA
Source organism: Vachellia collinsii (assembly GCA_006871305.1). Classification (NCBI taxonomy): domain Eukaryota; kingdom Viridiplantae; phylum Streptophyta; class Magnoliopsida; order Fabales; family Fabaceae; genus Vachellia; species Vachellia collinsii. Next base: position 3,052 of record QFDD01007201.1, read on the forward strand.
AAGGTATGCTATTTGCAAGTTTGTGTCACCATTTGGTGTCGTACACATTTCTTCCAATTCTCATGACTCCATTCATTGGTATATTATAGTTGCTTGAGTCATGTCCGTTAAGGTACAAGTTATTTATGAACAGATTCAAGATGCCATTGAAATCTAACATAATAGATCTGGCAAAAATAAAATATTTAGGGCAGAAATAAACTAGTGCAAGAAATTAAATGCTTTTAGGCCCATTGGACTTTTAGAATTGCGACGCACCAACAATTAGCCATGCTCTCTTTATCTCTATGTGTCTCTGAAAAATTATTTATTGGCTTACTTGGTTGCAAGAAACAAGCCTTTAAGGAATGGAGAGAAGGATTCTGCCAGCTCAAACATTTGGATGTGACCATAAAATATGAGAATGGAAACTCCTCCCAGAGGAATGAGTATTCTCATTATTTCAACCAGAGTGGGATGCCAAAAATGCCCCATTGCCCCTTTACCCTTGTCCTCCCTCTTCTTTCCTCACATCTTCCTTCTCTTTGGCATCTCTCTGTTTCTGTTCCATCCAGATGGACGAAAGCAAACTCATGAATACTTCAGAATTCACTAACCACATATCATAAACACACTACAAATTAAGGAAGATCCAACAAATCCTTGACACCACTCACCTCAGGTCAATCATGAAGCACATCATTCATAGAGCACATCGATTTCTCTAGCTCATAATAATCATCACTGGCTCTATTGTCCTTGAATCTGCCATTACCAGATTTCCATATTTCAGAATGTTCAAAATCACATCACTGAATATGCCCGATCAGATGCCATTAAAAAACTTGGAGAATCCCATGAAGATAATGGAATGGAGGACCTTGCCCATGGCTTGCAATAAGAACTAAAACATTTTCTTTTGAAAATTGAAAATTAGCAGGGAGAAAAGGATGGGGTTGCTGATTGAAAACTTTGTGAGTTTTTAGCACATATTTACATGGAAACCCTAAATTATTTTTGTGATTTATAACCCACTAATGTGGGTAGTGGATATGGGATATTGGATTGGGTGATCCAAGTAACCATCTTCATCTAGTGGGATAAGTCTTTTTGTTGGTGTTGTCATAACTCACAAATGTTATTTAGAATGACAACTCTTAAGTTCTGCCATGTGTTCTTTTCGTGTTTTATTCAGATTGACATGGATATATCTCACTTCTTTTCATTTTGGAGTTCTGAAGCACTCCGCTACTCTACAGCTACTGGTAGTTCCCCAGTGAGCACTTTCTGCAGGATATGCTTAGTCTGAGGTTGTTTTTGTTGAAAATACTAAGACGCTAGGAAGCATTTTGATATGTAATTGTAAATTTTTCAGCTACTACCCAAGAATGCGACAGCCTTATCAAGAAGTGCCAAGAACTCCCAGTAGTTGACAGTGATGCCAACACAGGTTCCTTTGGTCATGAGTCCTGACATTCTTTGAGGCAAGATTGTAACTGGTGGTTGCAGTCTGTCATCTGTTCTAAGTTCCTCTCTTTCGTTTCAGATTTTTTACTTTACCTTGTACTTGACCCTTGGGATTAGGGTCTCTTGGGAGGGGTGTTGATGTGATATTGTAATAAATAAAAGAAGGTAGTTAAAGGTAGTTGGGCTTTATTAGCTGTTAGTGATGATTACTTACTTTTAGAGTAGTAGGCTATAAATAAGAATCAAAGGCATTTTTAATTCAGGTTGTTGATACTCAGTAAAATGAATTCAGCAAGTTTCCCTCGTCTCTCTGTTTCTACTCTCCTTCTGTTTCCCTATTTCTCCCTCTCATATGTATCACTCTATCTCTTTCTCTCACTTGTCCAGATTACAATTATCCATCACTTTTCAAGTATGTTAGATATATTATTCGACCAATGTAGCATCTAAATGCATGTGAAATTCTTCCTTTGGTTGCCCTTTCGTTTGACAATCAGGTGCTAAAATCTGCTTGCCTCAGCTACAACAAATGCTTTATACTTTCGTTTGTCAATGATTATAGGAATGCAATTGAATATGAGAAGAAGACATACGCTAGTAACCTTGAGCATAGGCAGACAATGGACAAAAATATGATCATTATGACCCGTGAAGTTGAAAAACTACGAGGTGAGCTTTCTAATGCAAAGAAGAGGGCTAGGGCCGCAGCTGCTGTCTCTGCAGTGACAGTGATGAATCCAGGTAAGTAACTATCTTGATCATTTATCTTGAAGATTTCTACATGTGACATAAGTATAACATTAGAGTTTTGTTTGAACCTTTTTTACCTGGAACTTCGTTTTAACATTTTTAGACTTGTTCATATTCAGGCCCTGGGTATCCTCCAAACTATGACAGTCCTGAAATGGGATATGGAGGATTTGTGTACTCTGACTCTTACGGCATGCACCAGGTATGCATAAAACTGTTGTGTATCTATTTCATATCTTCACAAGCTACTTGGGAGTTTTGCATCTGAAATATTACACACCACTATTTAGCTGCTGCACAAGTAACCAAAAGAAACAGCACTGTTTAATGCTTATTAAGTGAAAACATAAACAAGATGCCATTGTATACTGACTACGCAGTATTTAAAGACATAGGATAGTCAGTATAACTAAGCTGTTGCTACCTCTGGTCCTTTATAAGAAAACTTTTGGGAGGTTTGCTTTGGTCCTGTTTAGAACACTGAAGATCCCCTTCAAATTGTCTACTACACTAATTTACACACCCTAAATTGCTCCACATTTTTTCTGCACAAGGTTGTAGATAGATAGATTGTAGATAGAAAGAAACAAGGAGAGTAGGGTCCCAATAATTTTCATTTTTGAAAAATCATACAAATTAAGAAATTTAATATTGCTAACTGATTAAATTATTACTAAATATATATATTCTTTAATTCTTGTGAAGTGGTTAAAAGAGGGAGTCATTGGCAATCTTGTTCTTTTCGTTTTTCTTAATCTTTTCCTTTTTCCTTTTTAGTTCTTTTCAGAGTTATATTTGTTTAAAAGATACTTGCGCTTCCAAACTTGGAATTTTGTTTGTGTGATCAATTTGAGTGAATGAAAACTTAAAAAGTTGTATTACTTGATGGGAAACACGGGAAATATGGAGGAAATGAACTTGGAAGACATTTAATTTACATTCAACCATCTATTTATTAAAAAATGAATAGAAAGTAAACGTAACAGAATATATATATATATATATATATAATGATAATACCAGGAATAATATCGGTGGTGCTCTATGCATTCACGGCTCGTGTATCCCCGCCCCCCCCCCCCGGGGGTGTGGCCAACATGAAATATGGACAATTAGATACTACCTATTGTTCTTAATATCAAACCCAATTGGCTAATTTTGGAGATTAATGGAACTAAATAAGTTACTTAATTTAGCATATGTTATATAATTTCTCTAAAATACTCATATGTATCATTATATTATATATCAATTTATAAGTCAGGTAAATTAAGTTGGAGAAAAATGATAAATATTAATTACTTTAGAGTAATTTATTTAACTTCCTTAACTTATCAATATAGTGAACCGGATGATGTAGTATAATACTTTTTCAAGTCGATGAATTCAAGCATAACTAACTGCATATTTTGCCAACATTTTCAGATTCAAGGTGGAACTAATGCTCATCCTCAATATGCATCTGGAGCAGCTCTACATCGTCATTCTTATGATGTGCAACATATTCATAGATAGCCATTCTGGAAATATTTACATTTGGAAATATCAGACGGAAAAAATCTGTAAGCAGGCGATGTTATCTATGATTTTGAAGAAAATTAATTCATCAAGGGTGAGTATAATTATGGTGATATTTGAAAGGGAAAAGTTCCAACCAAATCATGCGTTTGTGAAGTTGTTAATGGAAAAGTATACGTGTATTAAATTATAGTAAACTTGTTAATAAATAGCAGGCACAATTTTTACTGATATCCCATGGTTTAATTGCGATCCAATTAATAATAAACCTGAGACAATGGCTCAACCTTTAAAGCATTGAACATTGGATAAAATTATGCCATGTGCTTCAAAGCTGCTTTTTCTTTTTCTTTTTTTTGTTTATTTTTATTTTTTATACTTCTCTGTTCAAAGTAAAAATGTTGTTTTCACGGCCTTTACGAATATTAACAGATCAATTGATACAGGAATAAAATGATTTTAGGGGTCATTGGTTTTTTTTTACTAATAAATTAACGGAAAATATGAACAATCTAATGAAGTAAGAGAAAAACATAATGGAAATAAGAGAAAAATGTAGAGAATAATTAGAAGAGAATTCTAGTGAATTTTGAAGTGCAAAAAATGACTTCTATTTGTAGGTCTATAAAATAGAATAATATAGGTGAATCTAACCCTTTTCCTAAAATTTTTATACAAAGAAAAAACTTAAAAAACATTGTACAACCTTTGTATGATTTATCAATTTCTAGATTAAAAAAAACTTAAGGTCCATATCATAGCACATCTCGAGCATAAAACATACCAATTTTTCTTTTTCCTTGAATTAATTATGAGATTAGGATGTCATTTTAAGGGTTAATGCGCAAACCTACCTTTGAAATTTTTTCTCTAGAGAAAATGAATTTTTTTTTTTGTTTAGAGAAATATTAACTTGGAAGTTTTTTCAGAAGTAATGCTACTCCACAAATTTAAAAATGGAGTAATTTTACCCCTTATTGTTAAAAGTGTTATTGATCAATAACAATTTTTCAATGGGTAAGAGGGCAATATTAATCTATTTTCAAACTTCTCGGGCAACATAGCTCCAAAAGAAACTTTTATAGTAATATTACTTTGAGGAAAAACCTCCCCAATAAATGTTCACCTTAACCCTGATTTTAATCGTATAAGACTTATTCTTGAAGTTCAATTAATCTTGATTTTAATGGTATGAAACTTATTCTTGAAGTTCAATTAATTTCCTATTCCGCAAGTCATGAGTGGGGGCTAACCAAGACAATCAATCATAATTAAGCCAAAATGTTTATGCAAAATCTGGGGGTTATGCGTTTAAAGAAGATATTCGGGGTATCAACAGTAGAAACGGAAATCGTAGGGTTGGTATCTAACGCGAAGGCGAAAAGAATTTGGAATGAGAAAAATAATGATTGTGCTTCTGATATAGAGCTTAGAGCATAATACAGTAGGTGATTTAGAGTTCAGGAAGATCAGAGGAAATAGAAAGAGAAGTCATTCTAGAAGAAGTCCTCTGCTCAATACAGCATGACAAATAAATAGACAAGATTTCAAGTTGCTAGCCGTTAGACGATTGTGATGCTTTTCCGAGAATCTAGGTGACGTAAGTGCTAAATTCGTGGATCGCAATTACTTAATCCGACGTCTACGGGGGGCTTGTGACAGTCGTGGGTAGGCGGACTGAAGCTCATGTCGCTGGGACGTGCAATCACTGACGTTGGTAGTAGGCACAAAGTCTCCTATAGGCTTCAGTCGTTGGAACTATTACTGGATCTTGCATTAGACTTTCCGTACTAGTTTGGTCGAGATCCGTTTGAGCCCAATATACTTTTTTGGGCATACAAAGTTAATTAATTTCCTATTCCGCAAGTCATGAGTGGGGGCTAACCAAGACAAACAATCATCATTAAGGTGTTATAATTAACATTTGAGGCTTAGCGTTTTAGTTCTAAAATGTCCTATGATTGCCTATATATACGCCAGATTTTTTACTCAAATCATATTTTGATGAATATCAATTGAGAATTTTATTCCTCTTTTTGTGAGCATTGCTTATATATTCGTATTATCAAGGGATTGATCAATTTTATAGTGTCTTCATGACCAGGCATGTTTTATTCCTATCATAATTGTTCATTTAGTATTTTACAAGGTTCGTGAACTCGGACCGGACCGGCCGAGTCAAGCTGGAAATCGGCAACTTAACCTCCAATCCGGTTCGAGTTGTGTCATAACCCCGGGTTGGGTCAACCCGGAGAAACTCAGATTAACCCAGAGTAACCCGGGGTCAACTCGGGCGACTTGTCGAGTTGGGCGAATTGCCGAGTTACTTTTGAAAAGAAAAAAAAAGAATCAAAGTGAGCATGAGTGTTGGAGCGGCAGGCAAGCTTTGGAGGACAATAGCTTACAAAGGTCGATGTGGGAAAGAGACAGCTTGAGAATGGATTCTGGGTCTTCAGGTTTGGGAGGGAAGCAATGAGGGGGAAATACTGGAGTAGCGGGAGTCTTGGAAGCGAGTGAAGTTGTAGACAGTTCTGGTGGAGGAGGAAGCGATCTTAGTGGAAGGGGTTGATCGTGGATGAGAGCTATGAGCATGACCAGAAGCTTACGGTTGGAAGGTCTGTGGAAAAGAGGGCTGATCTTCATGGCGGAGCCATAGCCCAGAGAGGGAGAGAGATTTAGTAGAAGCAGAAGCGAGAGAGCGAGAAATGGGTCAATAATGGCCGAATGGGTGATTAGGTAGGAGGTGGGTGTTGTGCTGTAGCTTGTAGGAGAAAGTGCAAAAAGCTGGTACATCATCAAATGTCACCAATCAATCTATCACGTGGCTCACCAGTCTCTCTCTCACCCCTCATGGCATGCCATGCCACCTTTTACTTGCTTTTTATTTAAATGCCATTGTCAGAAGCTTACTTCCAGCAAGCAACCTCTTTATCACCAAATCTTTGAAGCTTGCTATCAAGGATTCTCTTCCTTTTAAATTCTCATTAAAATATTTAACTTCAAAAAACCCAACAAGTAGCTCAAATTTAAGCTGAAAAGAGACCCTAAAAGGAAAGAATAAAATGTGTTATATGTATAAAATTTTTAATTTTGAATAGTGTAATTCAGTAATTGTGTGAAATTTATTTTTAAATTTTTTTATTTTTCACCTGTCTAACTCCAATCTGACCCACTGACTCTTGACCCACTGTCTTATCCGGTTCAGTCACCGGTTCGGTTTCCTGTACCTTGGTATTTTATATTTGGAATTACAACAGACATGCTCCACTTGAG
>QFDD01007202.1:0-14736 GCA_006871305.1 Vachellia collinsii
AGATATCATGTAGATGTCAATGTCACCCTCCCTCTAAGAAAACTTTCAAGACGAAATTGACCATTTAAAAGAATTTCTAGAGCGAAATTGCTAATCATAGAAAACTTCTAAGGTAAAAATGTATATATTTCAATGCAATATTATCCCACTTTGAATAAAAAGCTGGCATCTTATCTTAGGTGGTAAACGTTTGTTTGTCTCTCCGTTTAATTAGAACAATATTGCTATGTTTTTATATTTTTCAGGCAATATTGCTCCACTTAAAACTTCCAGAATGAAATTACTCCTCCGAAACAACTTTCAGGATGAAAACGTACCTTATCTCAAAGATAATTTCATTATAAATGACTGAAACTAATACACCATCAGTTGAACCTTACAATCATAGCCTTACAAAAGCAACATAAACAAACCAAATAGAAAACAACTAATCCTAATGAAGCACTGGTCTTTTAGCTTGCATCAACATCAATCCTCATTACCTCCTCTACTAGCAGTCTACTTAATATTGGTGGCGATCGAAACATTCAATCACTGGATAAGACCCATCTAATGAAGTTTTAACAATTCAATCAGCCACCAAATTTATTTTGTTGGAAATTCAAACACAAGAATCTAAACATCCAATCACTGTTGATAATATTTGATAATGTGTATGGTTAACCATGTTAACTAGTTTCATGACGCTAGTTTTTTCCCCCATTTGGTACGAGAGAATAAGAGAGATTTGTTTTTCCGTTCACTTTTCCTCTCTCCCAGTCTTGTCTTGGGATGATAACATAAATTTTGTTCTTCTAAAATAATATGTTAACATCCAAGTATCTAACCATGGTTAAGAAATTATTTGATTATGCTTAATTGTCTACTTTTTGGACTATTGTTAAGAATCTAGTATCCTTGATTATCCATTGACTCTACAGTATTAACATTTTTCAATTTTAAGAAATAACATGTTTTAATTTACATATATTTCCCTTTATTTGATTTTTTAAATTGTTTATCATTTTATTTTTTCTAATTTTATCACAATATATAAAATAAAATATATATGAATATATAGTATTTAATAATATTCATTTTCTTTTAATAATTTTTCACCAAAATCCACTTATCCTGCTTTTATTTAAATGAGTTTTTCTTTTTACAAAAAACTATTTCTGTAACGTTTATTTAAATATAAATCACATCATATCATATAATTTTTATTTAAAAGTAATTTTCCAAAATTCATTATCAAAAAAAAGTTAGTTCTCCTGTCACTTGTGCAAACGGAGCAATGTAAATTTTGCATACATAAGACGAAAAATCCTGACTTCTGACTGGGCACTTTTCTGCAATTTTCCCTTTTTCTTCAAACATCTGCTATTATTTTTTGAAACTTGTCAAATGGGCGGGATCGAAGGACGCTCCCTTCTTTCTCACTTTCTCGCATTCTCCCCGGCTCCCCGCCACCGATCTGCCTCTCGCAGTCTCCCCCACCACAGTCATACTCGTTGCTCGCTTCTGTTCGTCGTCGGCGTTCTCCTCCTCCCTCCGTCCTGCTCCACAGAAACAGGTATTGCTTCTTTCCCTCACTACCTTCTGCTTCCAATCCCCCTCTTGGTTATCGGCCTCTTCTTCCCATCCACACCAAGTTAAAACACTAGAAACTATCATTAATTATTTTAAAAAAAATCCTGAGACTGGTATTTTTTCCTTTCATCTTTTGATATGAAAACAGGGAAGGCCAATTAACCCTGTGGAAACAAAAATTTCCCGCTTAGATTGTTCAGCTTCATTTGAATTTTGGAGTTTACGCCTGAAGAACCTGAAGTGCGAGCAACGAAAACAACAGAAAAAGTCTCGCTCTCTCTTTCAATGTACATGGCTCCTCCTTTCGTATTCCCCCGTACTCTTCTAGAACTTGAAGAATATCACGATGATGACCGCCTCTGCGTCAGAAACCTTGTGGATACCTCTTCACTTCGCGCCTCTGAAGTGGAAGAATTTGTCAAAGGTTTGGTTCCCTCCTTTTCCGTGTTTCACATATCCAAATTCTATACTTTGCGGAATTTGATATTCCCCAATAAACTGTAATCTTATCCAATTTGATTCAGCAATGTTTGTTTTTTGTTGCCTAATGGATGAATAGGTCCACTGGCCTAAACTATCTATATAATGGATTCATTTAAAAAATGTTCGATTAGCAGAAGCTAACTATCAGCTCATTCGTCTAAACAGGCGTATCCTTTGATCTTTCGGATAAAGAATTGTTTTGTGTTGAAGATCAAGATGTTTTTGATCGGGTGTACTCATTGATTCGGGGTTATGGTAGTCTGCCTCCGTCTTGCAAGTTGAATATCGTGGAAAGTCTTCGTTCCAATGTTAGTGTACTTTTACCTAATGTGGACTCGCTCCTAAGGGTTTCTCAAAGTCAGGATGAAGAGATTCCAGTGCTAGATCGTGTAGCTTCTCATCGCAATGCTTTTAAAATATATACATACTTCCTCCTAAACATAGTTCTCGCAGAAGAGTCCAACAGTGGTTCGAACAACAGTTTGAAGGTTTTGCATTTCACTTATTCTAAATTTTTACTAAACGTAATCCTTAGTTTTTGAATATTTTAGTTAGAGATGCATGTGTCCCTTTGTCAGAGTCAACTGAGGCATTTCAGTGTTAGTTCAGGTAACAGCTAGCACTCACAGGAAGAAACAACCTGTGAATTCATGGAATTGGGAGGCACAGAGAGGCCGAATACTTGGTCTTATTGCTAACTCACTGGAGATCAACCTTGAACTGCTTTTTGGTTCGTCAGACCCAGATGAAAATTATTTGTCTTTTGTTACAAAGTAAGCAATCTGTCTTTTAGTTCTGTAGGTAGATAGATGTATTTCCTTCCCAGTGAACTTTTAGTAGAAACCCCCTTACTTGACTTTTCCTTCTTGTAGAAATGCGTTCTCTTTGTTTGAGAAATCAATGCTCCTTAAAGATTCTGAAGCAAAAGATGCTCTATGTCGTATTATTGGGTCGTGCTCTACAAAGTACCATTACATGGCACAATCGTGCGCATCCATAATGCACCTAATTCACAAGTATGATTTTGTTGTTGCCCACATCGCTGATGCGGTTGCGGATGCTGAGAAGAAGTATGCAGATGGAAGTATGGCCATCTCTCTTATCAGAGAGATTGGAAGGACCAATCCAAAAGATTATGTAAGGGACACGGTTGGGGCTGAAAATGTGGGGCGTTTTCTTGTAGAGCTAGCTGTTCGTCTTCCTAAGTTAGTTTCCACTAATATTGGCATTCTTATTCCACACTTTGGTGGTGAATCCTATAAGATTAGAAACGCTCTTGTTGGTGTGCTGGGAAAGCTAATAGCAAATGCATTTAAGGATGTTGAGGGTGAAGTGAGCTCTAAATCTATTCGCCTCCGTACTAAGCAAGCTATGTTGGAAATTTTACTTGAGCGTTGTAGAGATGTGTCAGCTTATACAAGGAGTCGAGTTCTCCAGGTATGGGCTGAATTATGCGAAGAGCACTGTATTTCAATTGGTTTGTGGAATGAAGTTGCGGCGGTCGCTGCTGGTAGATTGGAGGACAAGAGTGCAATAGTCAGGAAATCTGCTTTAAACCTATTGATCATGATGCTGCAGCACAACCCATTTGGTCCACAGCTTCGAATAGCTTCATTTGAAGCTACCTTAGATCAGTACAAAAAGAGATTAAATGAGCTTGAGCCTGATCAGCCTTCAAAAGATGCTGCCGATGATTTACGGTCTGATGGTGATAACTGTCTTGGTGACGGTGAAGTCGACAATTTAAATCCTGAACCTGTTGCGATGGAGCATCAAGACAGTTTAACTGATAGTTGTGTATCCCAGCCAGGAGAGGTGACTACTTTGCAAGATAATAATCTGCCGGATGTTGGGAATTTGGAGCAGACTAGGGCATTGGTTGCGTCGCTTGAAGCTGGACTAAGGTTCTCTAAATGCATATGTGCGACCATGCCTACCCTTGTCCAATTAATGGCTTCATCCTCCGCTACTGATGTTGAAAACACAATTCTCTTGTTGATGAGGTGTAGACAGTTTCAAATTGATGGCTCAGAGGAATGTCTACGGAAAATGTTGCCATTGGTAAGCTCTCTATTCTTTCTTGTTTATGGCTTTGATGATATTGTATTTCGCAATTAACTCTTTCTGGCATTAGGTATTTTCCCAAGATAAATCAATCTATGAAGCAGTGGAGAACGCTTTCAATACTATATATATCAGGAAGAACTCAGTTGAAACTGCCAAGAATCTCTCGAGTCTTGTCACTGATTCCAATGTAGGAGATCTAGCAGCTCTTGAGTTTATAATTGGTGCACTGGTCTCCAAGGGTGATTTATCTTCCAGCACCGTATGTTTTCTTCTGTTGTTTTTTATTAAGTAATATGTTGCATAAATCATTTGACAGCCTCCAGCTCTTGTTGTCTTTGTAATGTTATATGACAGACAATGTTGTTAGCAACACACTTATTGTTTACTAAGAAGACGGACTTTAAGATTGTTGATGCTGGCTATGAGCTTCGATTGCTGATTTGAATTACCCTACAGATGCCTTATTTTACTCGTCAAATTAGTTTTTCATGCCCTTATCAGGCTTAGCTCCCATAAATTAATTTCATGTCTTTGCCGTTTCAGATATCAGCATTATGGGATATTTTTTGCTTCAATATTAGTGGAACCACTGCGGAGCAAAGCCGCGGTGCTTTATCTGTTCTTTGCATGGTGGCAAATTCATCAGCCGGTGTCCTTGGCTCACATTTACAGGACATCATTGATATTGGGTTTGGTCGTTGGGCTAAAGTGGACCCTCTGCTTGCCAGGACAGCATGTCTTGCTATCCAGAGATTGTCTGATGATGACAAGAAAAAATTGTTGGTTACTAGTGGTGCTCGGATATTTGGTATTCTGGATAGTTTGATTACTGGCTCTTGGCTTCCAGGAAATATCTGGTATGCTGCTGCTGACAAAGCAATAGCTGCCATATACGCAATTCATCCTACTCCAGAAACCATGTCTGCTGACATGGTTAGGAAGACTCTGAATTCTGTATTTAGTGATTGCGGTGATGATCTGCAGAATGACAGTGATCCCAGTAGAGTCAGCATACTCACAACTGTTCAAGTAGCAAAACTAAGTAGATGTTTGTTTGTCATCAGTCATGTTGCCATGAATCAACTCGTATATATTGAATCGTGTTCTAAAAAAATTCAGAAACAGAAAATAGCGAAAGAAAAAATGGATGCTGAGAATCAGAGCATAGATAGTAATGGGACAGCTCCATCTGGGCTACAAAAGGTGTCTAAGAACTTTTTCCAGTCATATTCTCTTTCTTGATAATTGTATCTATTACTTTTCAGCTTTTTGAAGATTTGTTTGCATAATGCGTTTCAGGATAATGATATAAATCAAGAGTTAGGTTTGGCCGCTTCCGAGGACGCAGCACTTGATGCTTTGTTTGAAAAAGCAGAGAAGGAAATCATTTCTGGTTGTTCAAGTGAAAAGAATTTGATTGGAATCTGCGCGACTTTTTTGTCCAAACTTTGTAGAAATTTTGGACTGATGCAGAAGGTGATTGCCTTAATATTTTTATGCCCTTCTCGCTTTCCCAGGTTCTTCCTTTTCAGCACTAAACGTAAGACATTATGTAAAATACAACCAATGCATTTTGCTACCAAACATTTTGTAGCGGTTTGGATTACAATAAATGAACGCCTAGATCGATGTGGAGATAAGCAAACTTAACAAATATGAAATGTAGCAGAAGTGATGAGTATAATGCAGCTGTCCCCCCCCCCCTCCAATCTTCATGTTACTCAGAAAGTAACAATTAATTGTCCTACTCACTTGTGTAACTTCTATGTATCCAGTACCCAGAACTGCAGGCGTCAGCAATGCTAGCTTTATGTCGATTCATGATTATCGATGCAGGGTTTTGGTGCGTTCTTTGCTATTTCCCTCCATACCCACCTTCCTACTTTATTGATGTTTGTGAAGAATGACATGGTTTTCTTAGTGATTCGTTTTCAGTGATGCAAATCTCCAGCTTCTATTCACAGTTGTCGAAGGTGCAAATTCAGAAAGTGTTCGTTCTAATTGCACCATTGCACTGGGAGACTTAGCGGTTCGGTTCCCCAATCTTTTGGAACCATGGACAGAGAACATGTATGCCCGCCTTAGAGATCCTTGCGTTTCTGTAAGGAAGAATGCTGTTCTGGTGCTTTCACATCTCATATTGAATGACATGATGAAGGTAGATGCTGCAGTAACTTTGTTTCTTTTTTCAATATTTGCTGTTAAAGTGAATCTGATGTATCTCATGCTTGATCAGGTAAAAGGTTACATCAACGAAATGGCTGTAAGATTAGAGGATGAAGACAAGAGAATATCAAGTCTCGCTAAGCTATTTTTTCATGAACTTTCCAAGAAAGGTTATTATCTTTTGCTTTAATAATGCTTTATATATACTTCTAAATGCAAATTGTATGTTACAACAATATTTATACCCGCCTAGTTCACGGTCATATTGACCGTTGGATGAAGATACCCAACTTTAATAAAATAGTTGTTTAGAATGTCAAATAGGCAGGGTATATATGCATTTTTAGATACAGAAGAGTTGCCCTTATGAGAAAGGGGTTATACCACTGCTATCCTATTATTTTCTCTTAATTTTCCTTCTATAGGAAAGTGGGTCTAATCTATCTCTTCTCTTCATGGCATCATCAGGTAGCAATCCAATTTATAATCTACTTCCAGATATACTAAGCAAATTATCGAATCAGAATCTTACTGAGGATTCTTTCTGCAACATCATGCAATTTTTAATTGCTTCGATCAAGAAGGTACATGATATGTTAAATGTTTAGTAATTCTGATTTATGTTTCTGGTTGTAATATTCACTATTTCTCTTGAATTCTTTAAGGATAAGCAAATGGAAGCTCTTGTGGAAAAGCTATGCAATAGGTTCAGTGGCATTACAGGTATTTTTATTTCTTCGAGAATATCTGAACACTCCCTGTTAATATCTAGTAAGTAAAGTCGCGAATGTTAATTAGACAGCAAAGGATGAACGGTTTGTTACACCGGTAAGGCCTGACAATGTCTATACTCGTGATTTCTGACATTGTTTTATGGGTAAATTTTTCTTCCATATTACAATTATGATCATGAAGAACCGAGGTCACTAGTTTTGCATGAATTTCTGTTTGAAATGATTTTTCACCAACTATCTTCAAGTTTCAATCCTGTTTATTTGTTGAATGATGATATAGACTACATACGTTTTCTTCCCTTTGGTTCTTTCGCTTTCCTGTGATGTAATAAACAATTATTGCCTTTATAATAATGTTTTCCAAGATTCTCTCTCTGGCTAACTGCTCTTTAACCTGGTTCAAAGCCAAAACTTGTGCTCCTCGCACCCCCCCCCCAACCCCAAAAAAAAAAAAAGTTTTGCTTGTTATGCCTTGATGTTTACTTCAAATTTCTTTTTTACTGATTATAGTTGATTAAATGTCGCTTTTTATATTTGCAGATGTCAGACAATGCGAACATCTTTCTTACTGCCTCTCTCAGCTAACATTTACGGAAAGAGGGATGAAAAAACTCATTGAGTTGTTTAAGACGTATGAACATGCCTTGTCAGAGGACTCTGTTATGGATCATTTTAGGAACATAATAAATAAGGTAATAATTTGGTCTCCTGCGAAAAGGAGAATGAAGTTCCGCTTCCCTCTCATTTATTATTTTATAATGGCCGAGGTTGTTGTTTTTAAATCAGGGCAAGAAATTTGCAAAACCAGAGCTTAAATCATGTATTGAAGAGTTCGAGGATAGACTACAGAAGTTCCATATGGAAATAAAGGAACAAGAAGAAACTGCTAGAAACGCCCACATTCATCAACAGAAGATTGGCAGCCGGGAAGGCTTTACTGCAGCCATAGATGCTGAAGACCATGCAGAATCTAATATGACTACAGGTTAATTCCGCTAACTTGAAAGTTCATTATCATCCTCCTGATTTTCCTACATTTTCAGAGATATCTAGAATTGTCCATGAACTGTAATTTTCTTTAGTTCGTGTTTTCTTGTGCATAAATCTGTTTCCGCATCTCTGCCTTTATAACTTATCTCAGACTTTACGAACTAAAACTAAGCATGTAAATGATTTCTGTTTGAGTCGAAATGATTGACCGCCTATTGAGTTATTTGCGGCCCCCAATTTCCAAAATAGGTTTTCGTTCTTCTTTCGTTTTAGTTGTCTACCGTTATGTAGCTTTAACTTGAAGGATTGTTTGGAACAAGACAGGGATGTTTATCACCTAAAACTAAATTTAGGTGAAATCGAGCGAGGTAGGATCCACCACAAAAATTTTATCATTATGTTGTGATTTCCTGATACTGATCGAAAAAGAAATTGTTATTGCATGCATGTGAAATAACTTTAACGTGTGAGCATGTGCTGTTCAATCTCGTGAGATCAGTCTTTATAAAAGGATGGAATAAAACCTTCTACCGTTTAAAACCTTTTAATATTACAAATGCAATTGTATATGGAAACTTATGTAAAGAGAATTGTTTGTAACGATGATCAGTATATAAGATTACAAGTACGAATATGCTACAGACTTATGTTAATTTGTGGTAAAACTTTCCCACAATCAATATGATTTACTAGATTTAAATGATCTGAAAACTGTACAAGTTTCATATACCTTGTTGCTTTAAGTTAGCTTCTGCTGTTTTTTTTTTCCCGGCCAATTAGTATTCTGTTGCTGAAAAACCTTGAGTATTAAGCAGAGGAAGCAGGTGGTGAAGTTATCCATCCATGCACTGCAAGGATAGCTTTGTCTAAGAATGAAAAATTGAAAAGCCAACACGTTGATTCAGAAGAACGTTCTGCTATTTCAAGTGAGATGACAGAGTCGGATGGAGGGGATATTGAAGTTCAATCTGCCTTGGCCAATAAGAGAGGTATTTTACTGCTCAAACACCTAGTTGTTCTCACAACTACAGTGATTTCCATGCACTGGCACCAAACTTGAGATGAGTTATGCCATTCATGACATGCGAACCGTGCAACTTACATTTTATGTTCTAAATTGGCGTATTGATTATCCATGACTAGCGAAACTGTTTATCATAGGAGGAACCCGCTCCAGAAATAAGAAGAGCGCCATGAAGGAGGGAAAGGGCGATAACACTGGAAAACGAACTGCCCGGGAAAGAAGGTATGAGTCTGTTTTTTAAAGTGATCCGCCTCTGGTTTCTTATCGTGTTAGAGTGCTAGTTTCTGATCTTGCTTATCCGTGTGTGTTTTTTTTTATTAAAGTTGTAAATGGATAAAAACGGTCATGACTGACGTTAAGTTCATGACCATAGTGAGCTTTGAAAAATGGTAAAGTGCAATAATGCGTTCGCTCTTTACTTATTCTGGTTACTCGATATATTCAAATGGTGTTCGATGTGGTTAGAGAATTCCGGACTCGATTTATCTGAAAGTCAGTTTCCCATCTTCCTATTAACAGCATCTCTTTTGCTTACGCTATTTGCCCGCCAAGACTTTTTACGATATAAATATAGTATCTACCATTGTGCATGTAATTGAAAAAATATTGAAGACTTTGTCCTTCCCCATATCATTAATTGTGTGCTTTAATGGATGTGACATAATTTGTATGGTCATGCAGGAAGGTTATTTTGGATGAGTCGGAAGACTAGTAGGTGGATGTACATGGCTTACTGGCGTTTATTTATGCCTACATTGAAGTGAGGGTCAATATTATAGTTTCATGCGGAGGAAGATATGCTAAGCGGCTTCTAATATGTTCTATCGAGCTCTGAATTTGGACGCAATGTGAAGCCCTGTAGTATCACGACGTTGTACATAAGTGTTTCCTGGCCGTTCCCCCTCACAGGCTAGGATACAATTGTATAACCAACAACTTTGCAATCATCTTCATTCTCGTTGTGGGTGAGCATCTGTAGTATTCTGTCTTCTATGTAATATGCGCATGAAAGAGCTGGACTGTCACACTGTAGCTTTGAATTTACTCTATGTTGGCTTAATCACAACTTAAGGGTTTATTTGTCAACTCTTTCTACGTTGGCTTAATCACAACTTAAGGGCTTATTCTGTCTTTTATATAAATTAAAATAAAACTCTTCTTACACATTAACCTTAGATTATATAAAATCACTTTCTAAAGCCTAATCCTAAATAAGTTATTATTAAAAAGTGAAAGCGCTTCACGTAAACCTACGTTGAAAGGCAGAAAAGTAATATCTTCAAACATGCCTGCACATAGACTGGAGCTTTTCCTTTTCTTTTTTGTTCATAAATCCTCACATGAGCTACCCAGAAACGTCAAGAAAGTGAGTTTCTAGCAGGAATGTTTAGTTGCTCAATAAAATGAAAAGAAAAAATCGCTAAACTTCAGGCCCAGGGAAAAAGAGAGAACACAATCATATTTCGTCCTCAAACGGATCCCGTTCAGGGTAGTCACCAACCTGAAAAAGGGGATGATTGATATGTTAAATCTCGGATCAAAGCATCTGGGCCATTAAAAAGAAAAGGCTGAAACACCAGTCAATAGGGACTCGTGTGCAAGAAAAAAACGTAGTTCGCAATGAATGAAATCGGCCAGAACATGTTTCTAAACAAACCTTGACTTTCTCTGCTCTAACCATTGCCCCATGAGACGGAGGGCATTCAAAGTAGCGCACTCCCTTCACCCTGCAACATAACTGATAGACATGAAAAAACATGCAGGCTTGACCATGAAAATTCTATACGCACGAAAACTACATATCCCTCAAACGTTTTTAACATGTAATATTGTGTCAGAGCCAACTTACATTTAACAGGTACACTTGATAGTTACATTTTATTAGACTATTTGCTCTTTATTTGTAAGTCTCACTAGTGTGTCTGTCTCTGGTTTTTTTTTTTTTTTTTGGGGGGGGGGGGTTGGTTTGAAGAGTTCAATGCTGAAGAAAAACTAAACATTTACCGTTTTAGTCAGGAAAATATGAAGTTCAGAGGAAACTAAAGAGTAACCTGATAGAGGGGGAAAACAATATAACAGAACCAAACTCAATAGTTAAGCTTAGGCATAGAGGTGTATACATATGATGCGCAAAGATAGAAGCCTTACATGCCATCATGTTTACCCAAGGGTTCATCATACTGTACTCCAACCCACAGACCAGGACCCAATGCTTCTGCCTGGCCTACAAATTTTACAACGCCCCTTTTCTCCCCAGGTTCAACTTCACATCGGGAACCTACCTTAATATTTAGAAATTCAAGAGAGGAGGAGTAAGATCATCGTTATAGTCAATGTTATGCTAAATAATCTGAATGCCATTTAAATAACGAGAAAATGCATAATTTATAACTTTTTGGAGAAAAAGAATAAAAATGAATATATGCATCTAACGAAAGAAGGAAGACATGCAAGAATTGATCTGTGGAGAGGATAGCGTCCATGGCTCAAGACATCCAACGAAGTGTCATTCAAAAAATATTTATATTTTACACAATTGAAACGACAATAGCTTCAGCATACAACCGGTGTTGATCTTATCAGTCATTAACTCTTTGGTTATATGACAAGCAGTTAATACTTGGTAAAAAATTTTAATGATTGGTAGTAAAATATCACAGCAAGTGTGTTGTAATACTAGTGGGATCAGGCTTTGTTGTTGTTGTAGTAAAATATCACAGCAAGTGTGTGCACTAATAAAACTTCTAAGATGATTGAACTCTACTCTAACAAGTCATTCAATAATTATATCAACTGTTGTAGTACCAAAAATAATATAGTCAATTTGGTATTTACGGTTATTAAACAGGATAATAAACCAAAGTATGCTCAAAATATTAACACTATACTAATCAATTGCCCACTCTTATACTCCACCTATTTTCCCATGCCACATTATGAGCTAAAGTTCATCTCCGACTACAATTTCTAAAAGCAGTTGCAATGGATAGAAAACTTAAAAATCTAAAACAAAAAACAGAGACATAATTGACTAACCTTGATGTTTGAACAGAGGCCTTCCACAGAGGCGTTTGGCACCTGTGCAATGAAATGGCCAATCATTGAAAGTGTCAGATAAATACCTAGACGGCAGACATGATCTATTTCCAATAATGAACATGTGGAACTCTAATGTAGTCTTTATGTTGAACATGCAAATTATTCCTGGAGAGCATTTTGACAGCAAATAAGAGGGTTAATTAACCAAACACTCACCTTTGCTGCAGCAGTTGATGGATTTTGGGAAGGCAATCTCTCTTTAAATTTTCTAAAAGTTCCTGAAAAAGCATCATATAAAACACATATCACGGACTAGTAGTAATTTTTTATGGAATAATTTCTTTACTATAACTTCATTGATAAGCAGTATATTTTTCACCTCTTATTCAGCTATCTGCGTGGTAACCAAGTCTAATATAAATACACATTCGGAGTATACATTTTGGATGAAAGCTGAACTTTTACCAAAAAGAAAAGGGTTATGAAGAATGCACATCTAAAGAACATATAAATATCACACAGAATATGATCCAAATATTATGCATTAATGGCCATTACTTTCTTGATAGCTTGGTTTATACATAATTTTAATCGAGAACCCTTTTTTATTCAAAAAGATATGGCAGAATTTTTGAGCAACTCTACCTAAGCTGATAAAAAACTAAAATAACCAATAGCAGCCTTGACAAGAACATCACTGGACTAGTGTACTTCCCGACATATACGTTTTAGATGATTAGAAGGAAACTAAACTGACTGGCCATTTATAGTAATAAATATACAAGCAAACCAATAAAAACCTCTGTAGAGAATGCATCATCAACAGACTGACATGGTTGTAATCTAGCCCGTTTGTGCGTAAGAACCAAATGCATTTACCCAGCTTTGACTATAAGTGTAAAGACAAATCAACAAATACCTGATTCTAATGAACAATGTAATGTCAAAAGTCCATAGAACACAACTGTTTATAAGCATCAACGTCAAATTCAAGAGAGGAGGGAATGGATAAGATAGCATGCCTTCACGCTTGTTATAAGCTT
Organism: Vachellia collinsii; assembly: GCA_006871305.1. Taxonomy (NCBI): domain Eukaryota; kingdom Viridiplantae; phylum Streptophyta; class Magnoliopsida; order Fabales; family Fabaceae; genus Vachellia; species Vachellia collinsii. Next base: position 13,119 of record QFDD01007202.1, read on the forward strand.
CCTCGGAAATCGTGTATTTCTCTACCAATGAAGTATCTTCCAGCCAACCACCAGAAGTGACAGATGATGGATCAAGATCTATAACATGCAAACGAAACCTGCCCCATAGAGGCCAATCAAGATCCATAAACCAAATATCTATGCTGACTTTTTGACAATACAAAGAACAAGTCAGGACCAAGAAAGAAAGGCACAAGAAAACGACAAAAAGCCGCTTTTGTGAATAACATAGCATAGCAAAGATGAACAATCATAAAGCAACATATTTCTCAAGGCAATGTCGCATCCATTTGACAACTGAAGCACCTAGGACGCTGCAACATAGGAGACCATAAGAGTTGAGCAGATAAACACTTGAAGCTATCGCATTTTGAACTTTGCAACCAAAAAGTATGGTAAAAGGTGACAGCAAAACTTGAGAACCGGAACAAAGCACCAGGGAAGGATCACTAGATGGAGGGCTACGCAATCCTGCAACAGGTCAAACAAAGAAGACTCTAATGGAGATGGCAGACGACATCAACCCAGAGCCCGATGCAGTTAACATAGAGTAGCTCGAAAAAAATAAAATGTTAACTTAATACATGTACGAGGTAAGACGGCGACAAAATTGGCTTACGCTTTACCATAATTTAATTTCATATTGTCACTGAATGACAGTAGAAAATAAAAGGGGAGAAGAAGCTATAATGATAAAACATACTAACCCATCTAGAGGCGAGTAGAACCCCAGGAGTTTAGAATTGTCGGTGAGATCGGAAATTTTGTAGTTTGAGTCGTCATAAAGCTCGAGATGCATCGAATTCACTGATGTACCGCATTTTTTCCAGAGCTTCTCTTTTACAGATTCGACTGACATCTACGAAACAAGCGAGGGACGCTTTCAAATAACGGAAAATAGAGAATAATGTGATTTGAATATTGATTGATAGGGAAGTGTACACAAACCTGTTGCGAGAATCGAATGTCAGCGGAGAAAGTCTTGATATTTGAATGGGTGACGCGCAACAGAACGGAATCATCCCCTTCGATCTTCTGCAAGCTCGACGCCATGACCCGCTTTCTGCCCTCGGAGTCCCGCCCCCCTTGCTCTCTCTACTCTCTGGGATCGCAAGTTTCGTTCGTCTTCAAATGGCATCAATCATACATTCATATTCAGCTGTCAATAACCAAAATCCTCGTCTTCATCAACAGAAGTTAGGAAATTTACTAATTTAGCGTTTTCAGTAAAAGGTTAATTTCAAAGCCTCCTGCTGAGCCGAGCATACAACAACTATTTACAGCTGATTACAACTCTTGAGATACCTTATGACTACTATTTTTTTTTTGTTAAAAAAAATACTTAAGCTAGGCTGATGAACCTTAAAAAAAAAAAAACTTTAAGCCCTTTATTTATTATACTTAAGTTCTCATCAATCAATGTCAGAATATAGCTTAGAATTCAAATAAGGCTTATAAAATTATTTTCATATCACCATTCAATAAGATTTTTCCATTGTCAAGGGATTTAAATTCACATGTGAGGAAAAACAAGTTATATGTTTTAAATAAATCGTATTTCTATCAAATTTTTTAATATAGTTCTTCAATTACATTTTGACATGTGTCTTATTTTTTT
>QFDD01007204.1:0-13421 GCA_006871305.1 Vachellia collinsii
AAATCTTCGTGTCAAACGTTCATTAAAAGAGATTACTTATCAAGATAAAGGCCATGAATATGATAATACTCTACCTTGGACAGAAAGCTGAAAAAGGTCCTCCTACTCATTACTTCAATGTGTATTTTCTCATGTAGAGGAGGCTCCTCTAGCATGAATTCAAATTCTTCGTTCCACCTTGGGTCACGGGTTTTCCTTATTATCTGCAAAATTTCATTACTGAGTAATCTTTTTTTCTAAAAGAAAATTGGTTGACCAAAGCTAAACAGAATGGACTAAATCAATCATGTTATATGCTTCTGTTCATATCTTAAACACCCTAATACGGAAAGTATGCATGTTTACCTTTGTCTTTTTCCTTTCGCCTCCAAAGAAAACCAGTGCATATGGATTGTTGTGCCATTTACCCTCAACCTCCTCAGCCTCCTGTATCAGAACAGAAAGCAAACCCGCCCCTTGGGCATCATCATCAGATACTCTATCAACCCCATTTTCCAGATGCCCACCACCAAATTTGCAACTTTCCTCTCTGAAAGGAGCAAAAGTGAGATCCACCACAATTTGACCTCTTGGCTTCCTGTTTGGAGGCTCTGTCACATTTGTGTCCTTGAGTAAATCAAGTGTGAATTCCTTGCTCTCATAAGGCTTTAGCAGCTTAAGTGGGATTAACTGCATCCCCAGCCTGTCATGTCCGCCAACCTATCCACAGCTCAATGAACAATCAGTGAGCAAAATGGATATAGTAAATGCATCATGATAGAATGTAGATTCCAATACAATGTATTGCCAAAGGTAGCATTCTCTGAAAGTAATAGTCTATATGCACAAAGCAAATGCAATTCTCTTTGTTTGGTACGAGAATGATTCAGGGCCCCATCTTTCTGAAAGGTGATTGCGTCCAGTTAGTCATATGCAAACAGAGACATAATTTGAAATGTGATATTTTCTGAAAATTTTCTATCTTTTTTCTTGGTCAATATAAGTTTTTCTATAAAATTTTAATGAAGTAGGTTAAAGATGATGAAAACCTGATCCCAGTCGAAGACTTGCAATTGGAGAACTTGAGATCCGGGGTCCTTCACTACAAGCTTGAACTTCTCATTCCACTCGGGATTCAAATTCCTCCTCTTGATGGTGGTTTTCCTTGCTGGAAGCTTGTCCCCGGAAAGGCTGAGCTTGACGTATGGATCAGAAGTTCCCAACAAATCCATCTTCAAAAGCTTTAGTGCCCGAATCACATTCACATGTAGTATGCCTACAGGCTTCTTTATTGCCACCCTATAGGTACATGGAAGAAGAACAAGGAACTTCTTTTAAAAATCGTATTAGTTCTACAAAATTGACAGAAAGGTCAGAAATTAAAACTTCTTTGTGCTGTATTTTAACCACAAATACTGCTATTACTATACTTTGAAACATTTTATAACGGTAACATTGTTCTTGTAAAGATATATACTACAAGCAACTCAAAAAGCTTCTTCCAACCATTAACTGCTGGAAAACATTATCAAATAAGAAAATGACGGCCTCAGAATCAACTATACCAGCTTCTTAGGCTTTTTAGGAAAGGAGCAGGGCTCATTATACATGTATTTCCCGAACTTGCATAATGAAGATACATATAGGTCCTTTAGACTCCAATAAATTAATAATTTAAGCACATAAGACTCTGTAGTTCCATATAAACTCACGATGATTCATCAAGAACAGGAATCTCAAGAGTTTGAGGCCAGAGATAGAGGGTTGCAACTTGTTTTTTGATTGTTTCCTGTAAACAACTAAGGTAGTCAGTATACCATGTCGAATTGTTCATGGCAACTAGAAGTCTGGAAGTGCCAAAAGCCAAATAAAAGTGAGCGACCGAGAGTAACAACACGAAGAACACAAACACAATGTTAGTGGTTCACCCCTTCTACTAATACGTGCAAGGGGCCAAAATGATCAAGCAATCAACTACAGAAGCGGAGAACCTGTATGTCATGCGTAATGCACCATAGAAATCCACAACGTTCCTAGGACTAATTTGCATACTCAAAATGAATTCACGATTTCCCTACACATAATACATTCCTACTAACAATCAGTCGTATGAAGCATAATACAAAAAAGGAAATCCTAATTCTTCTGTTTCTTTGGCCAAAAGAAATTCTAATTCACTTCACAAGAAAGTTACACTACTATAGTTCTTGTAAAAGATTTGATAGAAATGAAAAAATAAATAAAAGACTGTAAGTCTGCAGTAAACAAATTAGTGTACAAACAACCTGCAGAAAAAATAATTACCAGGGGAGCACCTGAACATATCTGTAAAGACCAGGAATTGACATGATGTCCCCTCCTGATATCTTCATCCCGAAGTCTACATGAGGCTGCATATTAAATAAAATAATTTTTATATATAATTGGGCTTCTCATTGACCATATGTATTAGTGGAAGCAAGAAGTGAAACTACTCTTGAACGTAATGATTCCTATACCTTCTCCAACAATGATACGACAATGTTTGCAAAACATGGAAATGTAGGCACTAAAGGTTTTAAAGTTATTCGTGGTGCTGCAAATACTTGTAAGTCCACCACCTGAGGAGAGGCATCATCAGTTCCAGGAAGAACAGCATCAATTTTGCACGAATTACAGAAAACATTACCATTTAAGATTTGTTGCTGAAGGATGATCTGACCTGAATCTTGATCCTTAGAGACAACAACTTCAAAACCACCACTATATTCTGATTGCCGGCCCATTTGATGATTGGTTCCATAATCAATTCATTTTCATTTGTCACTAAGACTTTAATACCTGCATAATCACAAAGTAAACAGTAAAAGACCATTTAAGTATGATGCTACACTTTCGTCCCTGATAACTTTCGTGCAAAATTTCTGTGAATCGTCTATTTCATTAGACGATAATACAAACTACTGGTTTTTCCATCAGCAGTTTTGTGTGTCTCCTACTCTCTGACATGCAATTATATCACTCCCATAAAGGGATTCAAATAAAACAAAAGCATTTGTAGTCCTCCATTTCGTGTCAAATGTGGTGAGTAATTATGGTCGAAGGAGAATTCTTGTGCCAGATGATTTATGCTAAAAATGAGATTACAAAGGCGTCACTTGATTATCTATTCAGGTCATTTGTTTCTTAGCACCAAAATGCATCACTTTCAGTTTGATTAGGCATTCATTAGCTATGAGTTTTTCCGGAAACTCGACCCAAGGCCTGTCATTGACATTGACAATCTACAAAAGCAACTATCTGCGTTCATAGTGGAATTTGAGGATATAAGATGAAGAAGTTTTAGGTAGGAGCCGAATAGCAGGACAACAGCAGCACCCATAAACCAAACTTTAAGAGTTGCTAGCAAATCTCACACAACAAGAAAACTCACCGCATATGGTAGGAGGAAGAGTACCAAGGCTCAATGTCTCAAACTCAATATTTTTAATCTGATACTTCCCTATATATTCTGCAAATATTGGTTTCGCCATGCTTTCAATAATACGACATATTGCCTGCACGTTGACAAATGATAAAACTCAGTGAAGAGCATGATAATTGGAGGGTAAATCTTTCCATACAAATTACAGAAGTACCTTATCAAGTGAAGGCCACATATAAAATAAAAATTTGTTCATCCAGTCTACCTGCGTAATTAAGCACAACATCGTAAGGCCTACATCCAAATTTCACAACAAAAATAAAATTTACATAGATTGCCGGGCTACACTAACTCGTTCATAATCGGGGCTCTTCATCCACACAGGAATTTCAGAAAGAAGTTCTTGCAAAGCATCAGGGCCTAACTCGCTAATTGGAACGACCTCTGTTTCCTGTAAACATCAAATATTTCATATAACCAGGCATGCCCACAAACAGAATTCTGAATGCACCTAACTTCAGTTTCCTTCTCGCTTGTCGGGAGAACAGAATCAACATTGGGTCGGGATCGGATACATTTCGATGGAAAAATGCACGAAAAAGGTTACCTTCACTTCTTTGGGCTCAGAGTAAACGAAGAGAAAAAACCCCACCAACAGGCCAAGAGGAATTCCAATGGAGAAGCCGAGAATGCCCAATATACTGCTAAATAAACCCATTTAGTAGAGAAGCTCCCTAATGAAGAGGAATGAGGGTGATTCTAATCAAAGAGAAGAGGATGAAGGGATCAAGAGAAAGTGAATAACTTTTCACGCCCACTAAGAATGTGATGGAGGATTCAAGGGGGAGAAAGAGAGAGGAGCGATCGAAACTAAAAAGAAATAAAACCAAAACAGAATAAACAGTAACAACACAACGAATAACAAGAAGGGCACTAATGAAACCGCCTTTTGTCTCTCAGTTTCACTTCAAAAATTGCTCTCTTCCAACTCTCGTTCATGCCTCAGAGGCTCCTACTCTGTTTTGATCCAACAGTACAACGACGGCTCGGCCACTGAAATGACCACGCTGTCCTTATCTTCGCAGAAGATTCATTGTGACCTGGATTTTGTTCCTTTTTTAGAATTATATATAGAGTAATTAACTATCTCCATTTAAATTTAAAAGTATACTCTATAATTTTATTTGGTCAAGAAGAAAAATACTCTATAAACTTAAATTTTTAATTATCTATATTCTTTCTTCATATAATTATTTGATCAAATCATATTCGAATATTGTCAAATTTAAATAAGGGTGATGTTATCTACATTCACATAAACTGGAATTTGAGACTTTGGATTTAACAGATTCAAACCCCTTCTACTATGATCAACATTTATTAATGATTATAAATATGCAAAATGATTTTTAATTAAATTATTTATTATGTTTATTATACTACTCAAGTTTTTAATATGGAAGTTAATTGATTTTTTTAAGGGGATTAAAAAGATTAAATAAATTACTTAATTATAACATAAATTTTAAAATACTTATGGGTAGCTAATTAGGTTCATTAATTTTCTGAAAAAAATCGAATAACTCTTATATTAATAATAGTTGGTGTTATGTTTTTAATTGGAGAAAATGGAAACAAATGTGTGTGTGTGAACTGTGTTTACTATTTAGACTTAATCTTAGTTCTGTTTAAAACTATATATTTATCTTAAAAAAATGTACGCTAACTTTGAGAATTAGATATATATATATATATATATATTTTTCAATCAAAATAATATGATTTTTAAAATGTGAGATTATATATAATTTTTTATTCTTAAGAGTTAAGAAATCATGCGTTTAACATGATTTGATAAATTAAAGAGCAAATATGACATGAAAATAGTAATAACTTAAAGCGACTTTCAATCAAAGCCCACGTCATAGGCAAGAAAATCCTTGAATTCAATTGAACATGTCAAAGATGATTGCATAGAAAATTCATCTTCCGTTTTTTTTTTTTTGGGTAATACTCTTCCATCCATCCTTGTAAACATAAAAGTTAGATTACTAAGTTATATTTATATATATATTAAAAATTAGTTAAGTTAATTATATGTAATAATTATAAGATTTTTTAAATACCCATTAAATTATTATCTTCCTTAATATATAAATTTAAAAAATAAGAAAAATTGAAATCTTATATTTAGAATTAAAAAAAAAATCCATACATTTAAGATTAAATAGAGTAATCTTTTTTTGGGAAAACCTAAGCAATAAAATTTGGAATTTTACAATAAAATGAGTTCTGAACAAGGGGAAAAAAATAAGGATAATTGGGGATAAGACCTTTCATTGAAAAATTAATTGTAAAATGAGATATTCCACAAAATGTAACTAAACTTCTACGGTATATGTAACTGAGCTTCCATAAGTGTTCAATGACATGTATAATCCTCTAATTAATCCCTCAATAAAATGAGATCTTTCACAAAATGCAACTAAACTTCTACGTTATGTGCAACTGAGCTTCCATAAATGTTTAATGACATGTATCATCCTCTACTTAATCCCCCAACGAGGGATTTATCCCCAATTCTCGAAAAAAAAAATATTAAGGCTATTATTAGAGTTGATCATATCCATCCTTATCATCATTTCGGCTTAACGCTCATGTGGCAAAGATTGCACTGACATTCCATCTTGGACAAAAAATAATTATTATTTTTCTGTAATTGTTTGTTGTTCATTTTTCTGATAAAAATACAACAGATCTTCAATTTATTTTCTCCAATGACAATTTCATGGACAATTGTTAGGTACAAATTTTTCCCAGAAAAAAAAACAGAGATTGACATGCGGAAAAATTCTGATTTATAGTAATACATCAACTACTTTTATTAAAAACATTACTTCACATATTTTAATCACACAGAAAACAAATACAGGTAATATATTTAATATAAATATACATAGTTTCATTTTCTTGCTGCATACCATTTATGGCTTATTTGATGAAAAAGATGTGGCCCGAATTTCTTTGGTTTGGTAATATCGTGCCTTTTTATAGTGTCGTGAGCAATTGGGCAATATCGTTTGGATACTTCAATTAATATCCCGCTATTTTTGTAATTAATTAATCAATAAATCATCAATACCACAGTCAATCACATTAGAGAATCTTCCCAAGCTCGTTCCTCGCGGTTTGGCCATGGTTTCTTTTTTTCTTTTTTAATAAAAGAAAAATACACACACACATACATGCACTAAAATGTTTATCACTATTGATATATAATATTTGAGCATTAATAGGGTTTCTAATATCCATTCCTTCTTATATTTTTTTAAATTCACTCGAGTTTAAATTTAAGATCTTATGTTTGATTGACCACAGCTTATTCTTTTTAGAAGGACAAGTAACTATTGATTGGCCATGAATTCTATTACCATTAAAAAATTGAACTCATTATTATCTTACTTTTTTTATATGATTATTTGAACACATTAAATTTGAATACTATCGGATTTAACAAGAACTCTCTTACAATTCATAAAAGCGTTTTATATCTTCATATGAATTCAAATTTAAGATTTTATATTTAAATAGTCAAAACTTTTTACCATAATCAACATATCGATTACTCATTTGTTTTCTTAAGAAAAGAATTCTAAAGCAACTCAAATTCCTTTCGAGTTTCAAAAACTAAAACGTCATTCGTTAAATATAAAATAAATGATCAATTAGGCTTTATAATTTAAACTCATGCTTAATTTGATTCCCATATATTTTAATATTTTTGTGCAAATCAAGATCCCTTTATTTAACTATTATTCCTATACTTCAAATTCAAGGTACGGCAGTGTGACCATTCATTTTTTATGCACTCGAAATCAATGTGACCAATACATACATACTCTCTCCAAGGCTGTTCTTATAAAATACTTTGTATAAGGTACTTTTATCATTTTTATAAAACATTTTGATAGTTTCAATGAATATTAAATATTTTTCCATAAATTTAATAACAGTGGTGAGAGAGTAGAAATAAATATAATGTTGTAGTTAGTGTAGTTAATAAGGGAAATATCAGAAATTACTAGAATTTTATAACAATTTTAATGCTTTTAAGTTTTAATTAGTTAAAAGGGTCTTATAATAAAGATAAGATGGAAAGAGTGGAATAAAATGGCTACGTAGATAAGTCGAAGTAGGGAACAAGGGATTTTGGTTGAAACGCCACGGCATAGGCATTGTCAAATGAATGTGAACTTCCTTAATTATGACGAGGCCCACTATTGGAGTTGTTGAACCATTATGTACAATTAAATACTAGTAGTATATTTTTTATCAACGTGGATTGGTCCGAATGGTAAACGGTTCGGTGCCACTTAAGCAAGGTCTCGGGTTTGAGATCTGGTGTATGCAGAAAACCCCCATTGGGAGATTCTCCCATTACTGCCAGGTGCGCGACGCGGGTCGGATTCGGATGTAGTGGGGGTAAAGCTCTGGTGAACCGGGTGGATAATAAAAAAAAATACTAATATATTTTTTTTATATCTATATAAAGACGAACTTAGCGATTAAGTTCAGAATAAAATTCAATGTTCACTTTTTTTTTGTTTTTTTTAAAAAAAGTAAATATAAAGAGCCTGCGTTTTGGTTGGAGAGATAGTGATGGTTGCGTGTGGTGATAGCTCACCTCAGTTCAAATTAAACACCTAATAAGCTATGATGGTTGGAGAGATTATAATCGGATTGGATTGACCACGCAGCTAAATCATAACAAAATTATTAAATAGTATAATAAGAATATGTACCCTCCTGTTGAATTTTTTTTTTTGTTCCAAATACTATTTAACACTAAATATGAATCTTTTTTTTTAACAGAATATAAATATTGGTTTATTATGTCATGAACAATCCACATCTTTCACTAAATCTAATGATATTAACATATTTTTTTTATTTATTTCAATTAAATTATTTTAATTTAATAACGATTGAACCGATACAAAACAAGATTGCATATAAACAACGGCTCCAATACCTTTATTCTGACTCTAATTACTCCCGTTAATGAGTTGGATCATCAACTCAAATTACATTTCTTAATTTTTCTCAAAATATTTTTTTTTTCTTAATTTGAAGGTACAAATACAAATAAGGGAGTATGGAATAATGAGATAGCTCTATTCACTAAAAGTATCAAACCATATTCAATCATATATCTCCCATTACCTAAACTGTTAAGAAATTGAAGAATAAATAAAAATGGCTTATTCAGGCCAGCCCAAATGGCTTAATATCATCATTTTCATCCATTATGGCATGCAATTTATTGGGTTTATTGAGTGAACTGCAATAACAATTAAAAAGCATACGATGATAAATTTCAATGCAGAAAGTGAAATTAAGTTTATACCTTATACTTGTTATTGAGGCTTTCTAGTAATTTTTTAATTAAGACCTCACACCAATTTTCCCAGATTTATTTGGGTTAATGCCAAATGCTCAACTCTAATTACAGGCCAACTGTTTATTGAGCTTTTAGCCTCAGGATTCTAACTTTCTCTTGTATTAAAAAAGCCAAAGGACCCAAATCGTAAGGTATCATTCCCATATCGTTCACGAAATTTCTTAACTTGTTCATTTTCCTTTGAGACAAAGCATGCGACTCTTGATCTAGAACACAATATTGTTCTATATTTAATTTGTATGAAAAATAATATTCACAAAAAAAAGAAAAGAATTTTGTGGTTTCACGATATTCTTTAATTTTCAAAATAATAATATATAGAAACAAACGATATACCATCAAACAATAATATAACAATAACAAATATTACTTACATAGCTTAGTCTATACCAAAAGAAAGAATATTGCTTACTATGGCTTATTCTTTATTCAGTAAGCAACTTGCGATGAACAAAACGAGGCCATTTTAAAATTACATGAGGCCGTTGGGTGCACTGAGTAGCTACACAATATCGATGTTCAAAACGAGGACAAGTAGAGTAAGCAATTAATGAAATTAAGATGAAATTAATGTACAAAAACTTATAGGGACAAGAGGATAAAAATTAAAATAATGCTCCAACCATCTTTTTTTTTTTTAACAAGTAACAACTGCATTAAATTATACAAAATGAATTGTTAGTTCAAATTAATTAAAAAGTAATAAATATATCATGTAATTTTTTTAAGTATATTCTTATTTATTGAAAGGATGAGTGTGAAAAAGAATGAGTGGAAAAAGAGATAAGAAAGGCATATAATTAATTGGGGATAAAAATAAAGAAAATCACATTAAAAAAGAGATAAGAAAGACATATAATTAATTGAGGATAAAAATAAAGAAAATCACATTAAATTTTTTAACAAACACACAATTTATTACTTATAAAAAAGATTATTGTACGAGAGAGAATATTATTTATAAAAGGTACACTGATGTGTTAAAAACTACAACGTATGACAGATCGACAGATTCATTATTCGAATTATGTGTAATAGCAACAGTTAAAAGGAACAACAACTTTAGTTGTAGTTGGAACAACTTGGAGGGAGGACCTGTCTATTGTACCTCACCTTCTTGATCTAAATCGATTAGAATGAAAATGTTTTGCGATATGAACGCTTTTACAAAGAGACAATCCTCTCGTCCTCTCTTCCAATTTCGAAAGCAGATTCTTTCGTTTTTCTTTCTCCCATTTCCTTCTCAAAATCTTATCTTCACCTTTAGATTAAACATATGGATGGTTGAAATTGAATATTTTATTTTATAAAATTTATTTATCTTAATGATGATGATGATTTTATAGAGTAATAAATCTAAACTTTCCATTTTTTATCTAATAGTGGAGATGAGTTTTTGATAAGAAAATGAGAAAGAGAAAAATGAGGGAACCCTAACCCTTCCAATTTCGGTGGTAACCTAGAAAAGAATATAAGTTTTGCTGCTTCAATGTTTTTTCCCCAATCATTCTATCCACAAGACTGATGTATCACTAATTCCGTATACTATCTGGACTCCTACTGTATCAACTTTAGACATACATTTTTTCCATTGTATGCAATTGATCATCTTACTAAAAGAACACAAATCAATGGTTTAAGGGAAAATGATTATGAAATCTTAACGGATGAATGTAACTACAAAATTATTAAAAATAATTCACAATAAGCAAGTTATATGTAATAATAAGTTTCAAAGTAGAAAAATGATAAAAGATCTATAATACATACTTCTTGTTAAAAATTTTTAATCGTTACATTCTTTTATTAGAACGTGACAGTGATTTTTCTCATCACAAATCAATATATATATTTTGAATCCTTAAATGCACATGCAACTTGAATCCTATCCATTTGGACTGATCCATCAAGTATTTTTTTTTTTTTTTGGCTAGAGATCCACCAACTAATTCAAGTTTTCCATAAACTTTTTATTCATTTATAAGAATTTTTATAAGCATCATTGGAACTTTGAAGTATGCAACTCTAAAAAGCTTTTGGATACAACTCATTTAACGTTTTTCGTATATTTTTCTAATTATAATTGACAGTGGAGATAAATCTAATCATATGTAGTACATAAGAAACCTCGTACTATTTTTGGATGGACATGTTATACAAGTTGCTGAAAGCTCCTTTATACTTAGATTATTATATACATTAATCCAGTTGGACCCCCATTATTAATAAACAAAGGGCTTTTGATTGAAAACCTATGGCACCGTAGCCATTGGCATATATAATATTAGCTTTCATCCTAGATATAAAAGCTTTTAATTAGCTGGCAAAAAAAAGTTTGTAATATCTCAATTTATTTTATCTTATAAATTTATAATTTTTACTAAACTTTCCTCATGAGTTGTGAATATCAAGTAAGTTTTCTATTAATAAAGCAATTTTCGATGTGAATAATTCAAAAAGGTATTTTAAGGAAACCGTCAACAATGGATTGGAAAGTATATTTCAAAATGCTCAATTTAAAAAAAAGTTAAAAATTAAAAAAATGGTCAATTCAACAGTTTGTGTCTGATTGGAAAACTGTTGGAAGAATAACTTTTGGTCAGAATGCATTTTAGAAAATGAAAAATTATTTGGATAAATGTTGTAAAAGTTACTTTTGGTAGAAAGTGATTTAAAAGAAAATAAATTTTATTAAATAATATATATACACATATATATTTTTTAATTTTATATTACAATAAAATTAAGGAAAAAAATAAAATGATAAAAAGTAGTTAGAATATTACAGGTCGTGATTTGAAATTTTCACGTCTAGGTTGCGATTTGGAATATACCAAATCACAATTTATAATGTTAAGGTCACGACCGAGAATGAATGCTTAACACCCTAGAATGCATTCTAATCCCCAGAATGTATTTTAATCCCCAGAATGCATTTTCCATAAAATCATTGCCAAACATTCATTCTCTCCCCAAAATGCATTCAACCTCCTAGAATGTGTATCATTGATCAAACTAACAGTTAACCAAACCCAGCCAGTATAACTTTAACTTGGCTTTTGATTAAAAAAGTTCATTTAATTTATCACTATCCCAACGGGTACAATTTTTCATCCAATAGTCCCAACTGACTTTTAAACCGTTTTGATATTAAATTTGTTTGGATTAGTATTATAAATTATTTTTTAATGTGATTTATAGTCTATAAAGTAAGCATGTGGGAGGAGTTTTATCTCAATCTAGCTATATGAATATGCTTTTCTAACGTCTCTCAAACATGCACTATGGTATTTAGATGGCATATTGGAAAGCCCCAAATGGCAAGCTGTAAATTTTATTTCTAAGAAATTTCGCTATCTTGTTCCTGTACCTTCCAAACAAAGCTTGCCACCATCCATCTTTGTACAATAAAATCTAATATATCAGCCTTAATAATTGTTCCTCTGGAATCATTTTGAAGAACATCCTCTCTTTGAGGAATTTAGAAAGGAACTACCTCTTTCAGTATGTTTTAAGGAAAGCTAATTTAACGGTTGACTGGGTTGCTGAGATTTCGTTGAAAGGGTCATGTCCAGTGGATTGGATGATGAGACCGCCTCCCCAGCTCCTAAGTATATTGAATGTTGATTTTGCAGGCAGGCCGATTGAACCAGGTTGATGGTCCTGTTTTCCTGGTTGTTTTCCTTGTTTGTACCGGATTGTTTGTTTTAATAGATGTTCTTTTGGAAAAATAAAAAAAATCTATGTTAATTACGAACCCCTCCTCCGATTCCCTGTCAATGGCTTTATTACATTTATTAAAGAATTGGATTGAAATTAGTTGAAGTCTATAAAATATTAAAATTACTCTCAACGAAAATTCATTAATTATTAAAGATTGTTTGGTTTGTTAGTAAATCAAAACAAAGTATAGTGAGGTGAAAAGGTAAAACACGTCATGTTAAGACTCAGAGAGAAGGGTTTTATACTAAGAACTAGAAGATGTAATTATTGTAGCAGATGATTAATACTCGGGTCTCTGTGCATAGATATATGCCGTATTTTGGTTCTTATTATAAGTCCATTTAGAGACAAAATTTGTTTCTAAATATAAATCTACTTAGAGATTATTAATAATATTTTTTTCAACTTTACACTTACATAATTCTTGTTGGAAGAGAGAGAAATGAAAGAGATATGAAAATGATTTGTAAATATTGAAACTAGGGAGAGCGAAAATTTTAATATGAGTAAATTTTTTTTATTAATTTAAGCTATATTCAATAAATTAAATTGGTGTGTGAGAATTAGTTGAAATTTAGGATTGAAGGGGTAGATAATGTTGATCTACCACTTCCGATCATTAATATAAAAATCAGTTGACTTTTTCATAGAGATTAGAAAAGTTAAATAAATTACTTGATTATAACATATACAATGAAATAATTATATGTATTATTAGATTATATATTATTTTATAATTAAGAAAACTAATGAATATATCAATTAATTGATTTTCTTTAACCTCTCTACAAAAATATTGAGTATAGAAGAAGGTAGTATTGTTGAAAGTGAACGTTGAATTTTAGTTGGATGTTG